>JAANYP010003578.1:157887-302900 GCA_020465985.1 Centrapalus pauciflorus | reverse complement strand
CAACAGGTCTGTGGATACAACAACATTGCGGGATTTACGGTTTGGCTACACTTCAAACTCCAATTAGGATAGACAATCAATCTACAATTGCTATAACTAAATAATTCCAGTTAAACACAGTAAAACAAAGCACATAGACATAAGGCATCATTTTATTCGTGATTGTGCTGAAAAGAACTTAATCAAACTGGTAAAAGTGGCAACAGAAAATAATGCAGATTTATTTACCAAAGCGTTTGATAAGTCACGGTTTGAGTATTTGATTCAACTGAATGGAATGCGCAACCCAGAGTAATTTGACCTTAGTAGTATTTTATTTCCTTTTATAGTAGTAGTATTTCTTTCTTTTTATAGTAAGTTTGCTAATTTAGGAAAGTTTCTATTTTTAGTAAGTTAGTAGGTTAGCTTATTTTACTGATTTTTCTTATGAAAAAAAAAACAACAAAAGAAAAAAAGAGAGAAAATTACAAAAATACAAAAAAAAGAGAATATCAAAAAAAGAGTTAGGTCTTAGATACATAGGTTCAAAGTGACGAAAATTAGCACCGTCGTTACAGACTCTAAGTATTTAGGCTTTCACACATAATGCAACTAAACTCTAAGTGTTATACTTTATTTAGTTTGATGTGTTGGTAGGCATAATACATATAGGGAATCTCAAGGCTAATAAAATATTCTAGAAATAGTCAAGCGTGTCACTAACTTAGATATACGACCAATCGGTCTTAATTTTTATGAACTAGACATACAAACTTTGAGTCTAAATGAGGTATGCAAACTTTCTAGGGATGTATGGCAACATCAAATACATCTGAAAATGGAAAGAATAGAAATATCATGTAAAACTGAGAGTCGAAAACATGCAACTCTGTTGTACGTAAGTACAGACCTGTTGTCTCTGTTTAGATTCGGGTTAGCAGACATGTCGCTTTGTTGTACGTCAGTACAGACCTGTCACCGCTATCTGCTAACTTTAAAATAAACCTTAAGTCAAACTAAGACACTTTGTTGTATGAAAATACAGACCTGTGTCCGATGTTTGTCTTTTAAAGAAAGTTTGCAAATACCAACAGGTTAGAATCTTTGTCTGTGTGCCTTGATCATAAAAGTATGTCTATGTCTGAGTCACGTAAGATAATTTCCTGATAAATAAAAAGGCCAAAGGATATTCCGAAATGTAGAATGTTTAACAGGGTAAAATACCAACAATTGGCTAAATAGGTATGTCACAACAAACAATCAAAGGAATCAAAAATTCCTAAGTGTGAAAGTTTAAGTACTGAAAGTTAGTATCAGACATCGCTATCTGATTGAACCTTTCTTAGACTATACTCATCAAAAATTTGTTGTTTAGTATTCAGCTTAGCTTGTAAATTCTTTAAGTTTAGCTTAAGTCTAGAATAAATTTTTTGGTTAAAATTTTATTTTTATTTTTATTTTTATTTTTACCATAGTTTATTTTATTTTATTTTAGTTTTATTTTTACTTACGTAAAAGGTCAAAAAAAATAATAATAATAAAAATTACTAAGGGTACATTCAAAGTTGAATAAATTAAACATTGCGTGAAATATCTGTTGCTTAGGGTAAAAGAGTTGGCATAGTTTATCTGGTTACACGATACCGTAGAAAAAAGTTGGAAAAGTTGAATTTATTTCAAAATTTTCGAAAATTTTTCTAAGTATTGGTGGTTTCGAATCTAAGACAGACTCGAAGCAGTAAGAATTCGAATCTGTCAGTAGATTCGAATCTACACTTAGACTCGAAGGTTGGTTGTATAAATAGGTCAACAGTGAAGTCATTTAAGACTTACTGTTTTCGAATCTATACTCTCGAATCTGTAAAGACGATTTCGAATCTGTTCTCGAGTCTACCGTTTCTCTCCTAAACGACATTTTGTCGACTTTGAAGACGTTGTGTTCGATTCTACAGACACTTCTAGGTATAATCAACCGGATTGTACAAGATTTGTGTAGTTTTATACACAATTTTAGGCTAAAACATCAAATTTTGAAGTTTTATGGGTCAAAATAGGGTTGTTACTAAATAACTAAGTTTGGACCTATAAAAGATCAAATTAAAGACATAAATCAATGATTAGAACCTAGTTGAACTAATTATGTGATTTACCAAGTTCAAAATGGTTAAAATCTTGGGTTTTTGTTGAAAAATTAAACCGTCGGGGCTTCGAGTCTATTCCAGGACCTTCGAATCTGTTCATGGGTTTCTCGAATCTATCATTTGATTCGAGATGACCATGATATTCGAATCTGTCCATTAGACTCGAAAAGGGACTCTTCGAATCTGTCCATTACACTCGAATATGGACACTTCGAATCTGTTACCTTCGAATCTGTACTTTATTTATTTTGTTTACTTTAAATTTTATTAAACTTGTGGAAATTTAATTGTGTTGGATTTTGTATTTAATCAAGAACAAAATAAAACAAATTTTGAATTTAAACAAGTTTATTGATTTTTAATGAGTCTAACAGTTTATTTATTGTGCAGATATGGCAGTTCGCGCTTTTGTCCCGAAGCATAATATGGTCCTTAATCCAGTTAATGATATCCCTGAGGCGCAGGGTTTTCGCGAAGTTTTGGACTTCCTAGCTGAGTCTAGGATTAGCTATGCTTTGTATCATAACATTCCAATTGTAATTTCGCATGTACGCCAGTTTTACGATCATTTACAGGTGGACTGTACTGTCACCCCGACAGTTATCAGAACCAGAATCGCTGGCCAGCCTCTAGTCTTCTCAGCAGACATGTTGCGCCAAGTTCTACAGTTGGGTTCTCAGGAACAGGAGGACGGGCCTATTGACTTCCCGTTAAGTATTAGGCAGACCGCGTTTCTAAGGATGGGCTATAGTTTGGACGTTACGAAGTCATCATATATGAAAAGTGGCCTGATAGGGCAGTGGAGATTTTTGGTGCATGTGTTCATGGTTTGTTTTGCGCCAAAGAAGGCTGGATTTGACTACATCGTGTCAAAGATCCAATCGGGGGTTATTGCACTGGTGTATAATCGGAAATTCAGCTTCTCTCAAATGTTTTTCTCGGAGTTCGTCCATCAGATTACAGCTCCAGACAGGGAAAGATTTCTGCTATATCCAAGATTTGTCATGATGTTGATAAGGCACTTTTTGCCAAATTTGCCACAATCAGATGACTCTTTGAGCGTGAATGTTATGGATAAACGCATCTTCGCTGATTGTTCCTCACACCGAGGAAGATTGGCTGTTCCTGTTGCTCGTCCATTGTTCGGAGCTATAGTGGATAGGGATTTTCAAGCCCCGGAAGTTGCCAACTGGGCAGGGGTCGTTGAGTTTCCACAACAACAACAACAGCAACAACATCAACAGCAACAACAGCCTCGTGCTCGGCCGCGTGACCCAAGACGCCGACAAAGACCAGCCGCGAGTCAAATCCAGGCTTCCAGGCCTTCTACGAGCGAACAGCCCCAAGCACAGGAAGCAGGGCCTTCAAGTGCCATTCCTGAATCTGAGCAGATTGCTCAAACCTTGGAAGAGATATGGGCATCTGGTCCACATGCCAATGAAGATGTGGCAGCAGCATTAGTGGATGAGCTGCTTAGTCCCCCAGTAGATACAGATGATGTATTTAGAGATGTGGAGGAATACGAGCCAGAAGGGGCAGATGACGGGTTAACATCCTCGGAATCCGACTCAGAATCCGCGGAAGTTCCGGCAGCTGCAGTTCCAGATATTCAAATTGGAACTTATGGTTCGAGATTGATTATCAATGAGGGTAGTTCGAGGAGGCACGTAAACAGGGAATTGGAAGAGTCTGATTTTGAAGAAGAAGAAGTTCCTCAACTAGTGACAAGGCAACGGGCCAAACGTCACAGGTTTATGCAAGGATCATCTTCAGCTCCTGATCCTCAACCAGAAATTCCACAACATCAAGAACCTCAAACCACCAGTCCATCACCACCACCACCACCTCAAGATGAACCATATATTCCACCACCATTCATACCTTCTCCCATTCAGTCCATTCCATCCACCTCAACCGCCTATGCTGAAAATCAGCGGTTTATGCAACTCAAGGCTCGAGTGGATTTCCAACATGTTCAAATCCTGAGCCTAACACAGGCAATGGGTGAAATTCAGGCACATAATGCAAATCTAGATAAAGAAAATGCTGAATTGAAGAAGACAGTTGAAAAAATCCAAGACGAGAATGTTGAGCTAAAGACATTTGTCTGCGACCAGGCAGCCGAGTTAAGATCGATGCGCTACCTCATTGAGCAGTTAATGAAAAATCTTCAGGCTCAGGGGGAGACATCCTGCAGGGATCAGGAAGTGCAGCATAGAGAGGATGATGACGAAGGCAATGATCCCGGTGCGAATAAAGAGTTTGAGTCTGTAGATTTTCCTGCAGCTCAAGTTACACAAGTTCAGGGGGAGCCTAGTCAAGGCGAAGGAGAAAGAGGTGAGGCTAGTTCATCTAAGCAGCCTACAGACTTTGAGATCAGCGAGATGATTGAAGCGCTCATGGATCTTGAAGATGATCCACTGGATGTAGGCTTTGATAATGAAGATGAAGAGCTGGAAGAAGGGGAATTTGTGCCAGGGGAGATAGTAGACTGGCGGTCGGATGATGAAGTACTTGCTGATGAGGATGATGAAGCTGACGAGATAGTTGTGCAGCAGAATCCTATCACTGATACTTACATGATTGATGGAAATAAAATTGTCGATGCCGATATAGTTAATGTTGCATTAAATCCTCAGCCATCGACAGAAGAACCTGCAAGAGAGCTAACTAATGAAGAAAAACGAAAGCTATGGTTCAGGGCTGAAGAGAAGGAAGCAGCAATTAAAAAGACAATGAAAGTGCCAGGTACTGGGAAGCTGTCTGAGCGAATTTTAAGCTGGTTCTTTGACAGAGATCTGCAGCTATTTATAATAAAGAGAAAAGACGGGCTTCAGTACATGAGGCGAACTTTAAAAGCGTTCAACTCCCTGCCAAAAATCGAAATCACTGCGCTAGCTTGGAAAGATCTTATAAACATTGGCAATGATCCCTACGCGAGCGTAATCGAAAGAATCATAAGAAAGGAAGGGAGATCAAGGAAGTTCGAACGTTTGAATCCAAGGGTCGGGAGAAGAGTAGAGGATCCGTCACGTATTGATCCTCTAACTGGACGACCTTGGATGAGGATTCACTACAAGCCGGCTAGATGTCTTAGGAGGGTTCCTCTCAAGCCAATGCCACAAAATATTCTGAAGAATCTGAAGTGGTGGTATGCTGACACGGAAACTGGGGAAGCGGTTATGGAAGACTTAGAAGAAAAAGTTATTCTTAGAGTCTATGACCCGCTTCACCTGGTAAACCTATCTAAAGAAGATCTGCAGATTTTGTATAATTGTAAAATTTCCAGTGACGCACATATGGATACTGAGGCTAGTAAGTATGAGAATGTGGTCAAGGTATGCGTCGAGAAAGGTCTGTATGCTGGTAGTGTTTTGAATCAATAAATAAACAAAGTTCTTAAATCAAATGTGTGAATTATTAGAAGCTATCGTCAAGGGGGAGTCTGTTGGTACATCCTGTGTGACGACAGCAGTCTAAGTGATCCTACATTGTGATTTTAGCAAGTGTGTGATATATATGTTTATATATGGTTGATATTTATTAGTGTTTGTATGTTTGAACTTGATGTAACGTATTACAAGAAGTTCAAACATAAAGTACAAAGATAAAATCAATCATAAGTAATAACGTAAGGTTCAACACTTAGTTGTTTATGTAAAAGGCTAGATTCGAATTATATATGGGTTGACATTCGAATCTGTGATAGATTCGAATGTAACCATAGATTCGAAAGAAGGCTAGATTCGAGACTGTCAATATGGACAGACTCGAATGGGCCTTGGGCCAGATTCGAGGTTGGCCCACAACAGACTCGAATCAGGGTCTATAATTAGGGATAGACTCGAATGATTAGAAGACTTTTTGCAGAATTCGTGAGGAATTAAGCAAGAGGCGATCTCGAGTTTATCAGCTAGGTGAGTGCCGTTTCGGAGAGAATTAGTACGTAGGATCGTTCGTGTGTCGTTCGTTCAGCGTCTAATAGTCTCCGTGTTCCGTTGTTTGAGAGTTGTCCGTCTAACCGTCAACGAGGATTCCGCACTCGTTCACGGATCCGCGTCTAGATAGATCTTGCAGTCGTAGACCTTACATTTAACCTATCGTTAGAACTAACACATAAAGCACATAATTCACGAAATAGAGAATAAGACAGACTAACCTTTGAGTTATCAGATTCCACGTTGGCCATCTGAGCAGCAAACTCCGGCACTGTCTGATCATTCGCCTTCTTTACCCACATCTGACTGCTGTCCCGTGTGGTCTGCTCGTCCCCATCACATCCAGTTTCTGTGACTTCAGCCATGAAGGATCTAGCATTCGACTCAGGATGTGAGCTCCAATCATACGTACCATCTAGCTGTCGATCTGAAGTGATGTTCGATAGTAAACCAGCTAGATTGGCTTGTCCAGATGAGGAACTCGGAAGGTATCGTTGTTGGGACTGATTTTGAAATTGTCCCTGATGTTGGCTCTGCCCCTGGTATGTCTCTACCTTTGGTCTCTGGCACTCCCTGGCGAAGTGTCCTAGTCCTTGACAGTTGTAGCATTTCACCTTGGACTTATCAAACCCTATCCCCTTGTTATTCATCTGCAGATTCCTTCCAGTTCTCTTAATGAATCTTTTAACCCTCTGGGTCACCATGGCCAGTTGCCACTTAAGATCCATTTCCTCAAGATCATCAGGGTCGACCTGATCGTAATCTTCGTCCCATAGAGCAGGATCGTTAATCTTCCCTTGAACACAATTTCCGTATGCGGCCACAAAAGAAGCAAGTAGATTCAAATGCTCTTCCGCAGACTTTGCGCTCATAGGCATCTTTGAATAGCTCTGAGATGTCGATGCCTGTTGAACTTGAGGTTGCGGTTCTTCCAATCTTCCTAACCCTAAGAACGTGTGATTCAATGAGTCTTCTGACTCTGCTGGTGATGACGTTTCTTCGGTGAAAAACGCTGTAGCAGTCTTCGGTTCGGCTGTCACTGAAGATTTAGTTGTCTTTCCAAAATACATTGCTGGATTCTGGACTTGCTCGTAATCAGTCTCGGCCTTAAGTAGCTCGAAGTGATATGCCCTCAACGTTCCCACAATGTCATCGAGAGATTGAGTATAATACTTGTCCTCATTCAGCTTAATCATTGCCACGTACATAGCCCATTTGGCTGGTAGGGCATCAAGAAGCTTGTTGTTCTTGTCAGTGTCAGAATACTCAATTCCATGACTTTCAAGTTCCGTTATCAGGTGATAGAACCTGGTGATAATATCATCCAGCTGTTCATCCTTAATTGCCTTGAAAATCGCAAACTGTTGTTTCAACAGCTCTGTACGCTTTCTACGTACCCTAGGATTACCCTCACACCTTTTCTCGAGAGACTCCCAAAGTTCCTTCGACGTCCTTTGAGTCTGAAATGTGTGCAGTATATCCTGAGGTAAAGCCATACAGATAATGGAGAAAGCTTTGTTTTCGGCTTCAAACAGTTTCTTGTCATCCTCCTTCATCATTTGGTATGACAAGACCTTCTGACGGCCTTCAACTTCAGATACCGGTGGAATATAACCTTCGTCGATGCACACCCACATGCGCATATCGTTGAAACGTACGAAATCAGTAAATCGGTCCTTCCACCAGTAATAATCCTCGACCTTCATCAGCTTTGGCGGTGCGTTTGCCTTCCCGACCTCGTGGTCCATTTCTAGGAATTTCTGAAGATTTGACATCTTTTCGGAATTAATTGAATATGAACTTAATTAATTTAATTCGAAACTAATTTGAATTAATTCGTTCGAATCTAGATAGATTCGAATATAATTAGATTCCAATTTATTTAGGCACCATCGACTTTCTCACCTGAACTTCAAGGATTTGAATAACCATGCAAAATGAGGGTTAGTTAAAGGCCTACAGACTTTAAAATTTCAAAAGGATCAATTGGGTGCGGCATGTGAGAAATGGAAGATGGTAAGAGCTTCACACAAGTCGAAGGTTGAACATTCTTCAACAAGACCATTAAAGCTGCTACATTTGTATTTGTATTGACTAATGAGAGTACAAAGCATTAATGGTAAAAAGTATGTCCTAGTAATCGTCGTTGACTACTCAAGATATAGCTGGGTTTTCATTTTGAGATCTAAGTCTGAACCTACTTAAACGATCATTGAGTTCATGCGCTGAATTCAACTGAAGCTGCAGCTAAGAGTTCAGACCATTAGAATTGATAATGGTACTTATTTTAAGAGCAAGTCATTAGAGACTTTTCTTAATTCTTTAGGAATAGCTTATCAATTTTCTGCTGCTCGTACTCCTCAACAAAACAGTGTGGTCGAATGTCGCATCTGTACTCTTGTTGAATTTACAAGGACGATGCTATCCTATTCTAATATGTCGTTATTCCTCTGGGCCGAAGTCGTAGCTACTACATGTTTTACCCAAAACAGATCAATGGTCAATAAACACTTTGGAAAGACACCATATGAATTGAAAAATAAACGAATTCGTAATGTAAATTTTTCCATGTCCTTGGAGCAGGTGCTTTATTATGTATTATAAAGACAATTTGGGAAAATTCAATTAGAAAGCAGATGAAGGAATTTTATTGGGTATTCAAAGGAATCGGTGGCTTTCCGGGTGTACAACAAGCACACTAAAACTGTCAACGAGTGCATCAGTGTGAAATATTATAAAGGCATTGTAATGACTCATAGACAAGTCAGTTCACGACCTGAACTACAACAGAGAACTTCTCTGTAGTCTTCTGAACATAAGGATAACGTGAATGATCTTAATACTTTGTGTTGAAAATTTTTATGATGTAAGGTCTACCACTACTAAGATCTATCTAGACGTGGATCCGTGAACGAGTGCGGAATCCTCGTTAACGGTTAGACGGACAACTCTCAACTACGAAACACGGAGACTATCAGAGGCTGAACGAACGACTGACGAACGATCCTACGAACTGATTCTCTCCGAAACGAACCTAAAGCTGATGATAAACTCGAGATCGCCTTAAGTTTAATTCCTCACGAATTCTGCTAAAAGTCTACTAATGACTCGAGTCTATCCCTAATTATAGACCCTGATTCGAGTCTGATGTGGGCCAAACTCGAATCTGGCCCAAGGCCCATTCGAGTCTGTCCACAAAGACACTCTCGAATCTAGCCTTCATTCGAATCTAAGGCTACATTCGAATCTATCACAGATTCGAATGCCAAGCCTTAACTGATTCGAATCTAAATCATTTGCTCAAAAACCTAAGTGTTGAAACTTATGTTTTTACTTATGCTTGAATGAATCTTTGATCTTTATGTTTGAACTTCTTGTAATATGTTACATCAAGTTCAAACACACAAACAATAACAGTCAAACATGTATAAACATATATATCAAAACACTCGTTTAACCAAAATGTTGAATATTACTTAAACCACAATGTTAGATCGATTAGACTGCTATTGTCACACAAGGTGTACCAACAGACTCCCCGTTGACAATAGCTTCTAATTAATTACATCAAATTTAAGTACTAGAACTATATATACTACTGCCTGCATATAATCCAGCATCTATACAAACTTTAACTACCTTCTGGAACTTCCTGGCTTCAGATCTCCATGCTTCAGTAAAAAAGATAGGCTGATCATGTAGCTTCTTCAGGTCGTCCTTTGAGAGGTTTATCAAATGCAGTGGATCATATACCTTCAAAATGACCTTGTCGTCTTGATCCTCCATGATGGCTTCAGCAGTGTCAATCTCGAGGTACCACCATTTCATGTTGCTCAAAATATTTTGTGGCATCGATTTCATTGGCACTTTCTTCAGACATTTGACAGGCTTGTAAATCATTCTGGCCCAAGGTCTTCCAGTATGAGGATCTATCCTTGATCCATCCTCGACCCTTTTGCCTGATCTCGGTTGAAGCCTTTCAAACTTTCCCGAACGACCCTCTTTTCTGATTATTTTTGCCATAACTTCAGCGTACGGGTCCTCGCCGATGTTGATCAGTTCCTTCCATGCTAGTTCCTTAACCTCAATCTTGGGCAGTGTATTGAACGCTTTTAGTGTTCGCCTCAAGTATTGGAGGCCATCTCTTCTTTTCAAGATAAATAGCTGCAGTTCTTTGTCAAAGAACCAGCTTATAATCCCTCCTGAGAAGTTTCCAGCACCTGGAACTCTCATCTTCTTCTTCATCTTCAGCTGATCTTTCTTTTCTTCCTTCTTGAACCAAAGATTTATCAAATCAGCTCTAGATGGCTCTTTTTCTGCCTCTTCAAGTTCTTTGTCCTCAACTGAGGCTACCTTGATGTAGTCAATATCAATCACATTATGATTTTGGACCTCAAATAGTTCCGTGACCGGTTGTGAATTGATTATCACTTCATTTACATGATCGTCTTCATCATCTAACACTTCATCATCCGATTTCCAGTCAACGACGTCCTCTTGAATGAATTCACCTTCTTCCAACTCTTCGACGTCATCTTCAAAATCGAATTCCATAAGCTCTTCTTCAATATCTTTCAGCGCATCTATCATGTCCCTATCTAAAGTCCTTGAAGAACCTGCTTCTCCTCCGGCTCCTCCTACTTCTCCTTCTGGACTAGGCTCCCCCTCAGATTGAGCAGTTTGAGCAGCAGAAAAATCTACTGGCTCATCCTGTCTATTAGGGCTGGGATCATCGCCTTGATTATCTTCATCATCCTCATCTCTTGGCCTTTGTACATTTTGATCTTGGCACGATGTCTCCACCTGAGCCTGTATATTTTTCATTAACTGCTCGATTAGGGAGCGCATCGCCCTTAACTCTTCGGCCTGATCGCAGTCGAACGTCTTGACCTCAACATTCTCTTCCTGGATTTTTTCTACCGTCTTCTTCAATTCAGCATTTTCATTATCCAGATTTGCATTATGTGCCTGAGTTTCACCCATTGCCTGTGTTAGGCTCAGGATTTGAACGTGTTGGAAGTCCACTCGAGCTTTGAGCTGCATAAACCTCTGATTGTCTGCATAGGCGGCTTAGGTAGATGGAATGGACTGAACTGGAGAAGGGATGAATGGTGGTGGAATATATGGCTCATGTTGAGGTTGTGGTGATGGTGGAGCGGTGGCTTGTGGTTCTTGAGTTTGAGGTTGAGACTGTTGGGCTTCAGATGCTGATGTTGACCCTTGCATGAACCTGTGACGTTTGGCCCTCTGCCTAGTCACCAAGGGAGCAACTTCCTCCTCTTCGAAATCTGAATCGTCAGTGATTTATAAACTTGAGTTTTTATGAAACTTGTTGTTGTTGGTGATTATATATATTATGCAAGACATATATAAACATAAATATAAGATGTATTTAGTTAGTATTTACTTACTAAGAGGTATTAGGAGAATAGAAATGAGTAGAGGTTGAAACCCTTGGATGATTGCACCCTTTGATGGCCGGTTTTGGAGAGGAAGAAAAGGAGAGATTTCTGTGTTGTGAAGGTGTGAAAATGAAGTGAAGAGGGGTTCTCTATTTATAGAAGGGAAAAGGTGGTGAAATGATCAAAGAGATGGAGGTTGAGTGCACCTTTTAGCAAAATGATTGTGTTTAAAGTTGATTTTGATTGTGAATGGGTTAAGTAATAAAAAATTGAAGTCAACCTCTAGTATGTGTACTAGGAGGCCGGCCATAGGAGATATTTATATGTATTTACTTATTTATTGTATAAATGTATTTAGAATGATTTCTTGTATTTCCCTTTTTTTGTAAATTAATAAATACTTTTGGAATGCATTTATTTAATGCATTTATTTAATGAATTGATTTAGTCTTGTATAATTAATGTTAAGTGTATTAATGCATGATTAGTGTCACTAATCGTAATTTAATTATGTACTTAGTTGAAATAATCCATTGCATCGCAATTCGATCGGACTAATTAATTTGGCGATTTATCACACCGTTGAAATTGTTTCTAATTGAATTGTATTTTCTTATGAACTTTGTTAATTACTTTGATTAATTGCTAATGACCCCTGATTAGGTTATAATTGGCTACTAGATACTGATTAGGTTATAGTTGCTAACCTGGTTTAGTGCCGGTTTTTACAGTGTCCCTAGGCAGCCATTGAAACAAGATCCGAACAGGAACCAACGCACCAAAGCGCGATCGCGTTCGCAGAGCGCTGTCCCAATGCGAAGCTCGAACGCGATAGCGATGGGGAGGGAGCACAGGCGCGATCGCGATGGGGATGGGGCGAGTGTCGGCATGATCTGTTGGGTTGGGCCAGGTTCTGTTTTGGGGCTTGGGGTCGGTTGGGGTTTCTTTTGGGTCCAAGTCAGTTATGGAGTCGTGTTGGGTCTGCTATATGTGTCCGTTGGACTGGTGTTAACAGTTTGGGATCCGTGTGATTTCAGGGACGAGCCTACAACGAGCTTCCGAGCTTACGTATTCGAGTCTACCGTATTTAGGGAATCAATTCATGGATCTGTAGCTGTGTTTGCTAATTCGGGACAGGTGATTATTTGGGGAACGTCGTGCTTGTTTTGTGTAAAGAATAGATTAGTTTTGCTTATGGTAGCATCTTTTGGGGTTCTATAACCAGTGAATACTGCATGTATATATTTTAACCGTTTGTGCATATGTTTTAATTAGCAGAATTCTGTATTATCCACTCACATGTGTTCTTTAAATGATATGTGTTATTGCGACCTATGTATTGCGAATGATGTGGAATTTGTGGGGGAAGGGAGGGTGTTACATGATGGTATCGGAGCTTGTGCTTTGAAGTCTGAGTATCAGTACTGGATGCTTAACTTAAACCTTGTTCAGATCCTCCGGGGAACCTTCTGATAGGAGTCTGAGTATAAGTCAAACCGTAATCCCGCAATTGTTGTTGGATCCACAGAACCTGTGAACAGCAACTACCCGCAGCTACATTTTCGGCTTCACATGTGGATACGGCTACTGGAGTCTGTTCTTGCTTTTCCAGGACACCAGTCTACCTCCTAAGAACTGTCAACCTCTCGTTGTTGACTTTTAGTTCAAGCTGCACCCACCATAATCCGAGTCTCTGTAAGCTTCCAATTCCAGATCTCCATCAGCATGATATCAAAGTCCCTGCTTCGGTTTTGACTTCAGGTATCTAGGAATCCGCTTCACAGCTTTCATATGTATCTCTTTAGGGTTCGCTTGAAACCTGGCACATATACACACAACAAACATAATGTCAGGTCTAAAAGCAATTAAAGACATAACTGATCCGATCATGGCCGATATAATGACGGATCCACATCAGCATCCCTATCAGTACCCAGTTTGAGATTGTGATGACTTGAATTGGTGTACTGAAATGTGCTGTGAGTTTTGTTCCTTCCATCCCGAAGTGCTCTAAATTTTCATAGACATACTTCGTCTAATGAATGAGCATACCCTCCTTTCCTTATTCAACTTGTAAACCCAGAAAAAAATTCAGCTCTCCTATCGCACTCATCTCGAACTTTCACTTCATAACCTTTTAAAAATCCTTACACTATTGTTCAGTAGTAAATTATACATCATTAAAAGTTATGTTACCTGCTTGAGACAACATTCTTTTTGTCACATACTTGAGATACACTTAGTAAATTATACTTCAGCTGTTCAACATGAAATACATCATTAAAAGTCATGTTACCTGCTTTGACACTACCTTTACCTGTCACCTTACCTCCTTTGGAGTTTCCTACAAATGCAACATATCCTCCTTTAAAGCTTTTGTAATTTGACAGGCACTCATAATTTCCTGTCATGTGCCTAGAGCAGCTACTATCCACATGCCATCTTGTCTTATGTTGGATCCTGTGGTTGCCCTTCACAAATAAAAGCTCAGTTAGTAGTGGAGAAAACCCAAACCAAGCTGGTTTTGGGTTGACCATTTGCATTAACATAACTAAGTACTGTTTGTGTCTTTTTAAACTTAGTAAGATCCACTAGTGGATTTTGTGATGAGTATTTAGTTATAACATGAGGTGTCCAGTTGTTCTTTCCAATTGTTGCTTTAACAGTCTCAGATGATGCACTAACAGTTCCAGATTTTGTATTAGCAGTTGGAACTGTATGTTAGATGTTAACAGTTTCAGATTTTACACAACCAGTTCCAACTTTTGGCTTAACAGTTCCAGATTTTACATCAGCAGTTGGAACTGTGTTTTTGCCTTTAACACACCATGCCTGTTTCACACTCTGTTTAGGTTTATTTAAAGCTTGTTTTGCTAGTATAGGCTGCTTTTTGTTGACCTTTACAAACCTGTGGTCAAATGTGTGCTTTGGAACTGGTGTGGCAGGTGTTGAAGTCTTTAAAACTTTTGGCTTTTGGGAAATAGATTGTTTTTGAAAAACAATTGGCCTTTGAACAATTGGCTTGTAAAGACATTGTTTGGCCAAATGGTTTTTCCTGCCACAGTGAAAACATCTTTTGACTGTTTTGATTAGAGAACCAGTTTTGTGTGACAAGAATTGATTCTTGTTCCTTCGATTTTCTCTCACCTGCCGTTGTTTGGGGAACTTTTGTACACCATGCTTTTGACATGTGCACACTGGAACATTTTTACCCTTTTTACCTGCTTTGGAAGAAGATGCAAATTACAGTTAGAAGGTAAAGAGACATTTGAAGCATGCATGTGTTCACTCATCTTCTCTTTACCTTTCAAATTGTTAGACTTATTCTTCATGTTGTTGGTTTCTTCCCTCATGCTGTTGGCTCTAATAACATTCTTACTCTCTGTTGGATGTATTAACTTAATGGGGTTCGAAACTAGTGTTACTATGGGTTCACTCATGGTTTTATGATTACCTTCTTCTTCCTCATCATTACTGTCTACATCAGTAAACAGTCCATCAACCAACTCAGGCTTATCCTCAAGGACAGGATCGACAGTCTTCATCTTCTCATCTAAAGGTTCATTCACAAGCCTATCAGCAACTTCATTCATAGGGTGAATGTATTTGTTATTATAAGGAGGTAGGGTGGCATTGTATCCTATTTCTTCCATGGGATTTAGTTGAGACTTTACCCTACTTTGGAACTGAACTTCCATTAGGTGTTCTAAGTTCTGGTTAGCTAACTTGAAGTTACCTAAATCAATGGTTATACTTTCTACTTTCTTGTTACCTTCCAGCACCCTTTATTCAGCCTCTTCTAGTTTCTTATTAGGGGTCTTTATCTTCTCTTCAAATTCCTTTTTCTCCCACTCATGATACGTCCTATCATGTCCTATCTGAATCTCATTATCTTTATAATCATTGATCTGTTTTTCAAGATCCTCTAATGCCTGCATATACTCATACCTTCTCTCTTCCATCTTCACTAGAGTTTTACACATGCTTTCATTATGGTCTCTTTACTTTTTAACCATATTTTTGCATGCTGGGGAGCAGTGTTTAGCATTTACCTCAGATGGTAAATCAGTGGAAGTGGCACTTGCAGTTTCTGCCATAAGAGCTCGATTTTGATACTCTTCTTCTGTCTTGTCACTCCGGTCAAAAACATTGTCATCTTGTGAAACAAGAGCCTGTGAAGGTTGTGTCTGACTGGTCTTTTGGGTTCTTCGCTGCTGCGGACTTTGTGATCTACACTCTCTAGCAATGTGTCCAAGTTTGTGGCAATTGAAGCACTCAACCCTTGATATGTCAAAGGCTCGCTTGCCTTTTGATCTGTCTTGAAAGTTTGTTCTGTCAGTCCTTTGAGAAACCTCTTAGCCCTCATTGTCAACATGGCATGTTGCCACTTTAAATCCATCTCCTCTAGATCATCTGGATGGATTTGTTCCAGATCGTCAGGATTGAGGGCAAAGAATCCATCACTTGCAACAGAGGCCTCATAGTTGACCTTAGAGGAGTTGCCATCAGAACCTGTAAGAGAATCACAGCAGTTTGATTTATCATTAAATGCAGATGATAATAGAGCGGTGTTTTGATCATAAGAAAAGAATTTCTTTTTATTCTCTATTTCAGACTCAAACACTCTCAAGCTGTTGTAGAGATCATCCAACTCTATTTCATCTAGAGTGTCATTTGTTCTCCATTGTGCAGCATACACAGTCCACACTTCACCAAGAGACCATAGGAATTTTCTATTAACCTCATCTCGGTCCAGGCTTACCTTAGCACTCTCTGATTCACCTATCAAAGATTTGAGTAAGGTTCTCATTCTTTCTACCAGTAAAATTCTCATACTGCTGTTTTAAAAGATCATTTTGATTTCTTTTTGTTCTAGCATTGCTAGCAAATCTTTTCTCTAAAGCAAGCCATAGAGAATGAACAGCGTAGAACTTTTTAAACTGATGTTGATAAGCATTAGGTATAGCTATTTGTAAAATAGTGAGAGCTTTTACTTCATTAATTCTAGCCTTCCTTTCAATCTCAGTTTTAGAAGGTGTTCTTTTAGGTTTGCCTTCAGCATCGAGTTCAAGGTCAAATGCAGGAGGATTTTCAATAGCTTCCCATAGGGCATAATCAATAAATTGAATGTGCTGTTGAATCCTGAGTTTCCACATCTCGAACTCAGTGGGTTTGAGCATAGGCACTTTGAGTCCTTGACAAGATCCACTACTGTTGCCATCAAAGTCCATTGCAGAAGAAGTTTTTGAAAGATTTAGATATAAAAATGAAAGTTTCTGACTTTGAAACCAAATAATAAAAACGAAACCTGGCTCTGATACCACTTGTCAGAATCAAATAACCAAAAATTAACTAGTTTGAATAAATTAGAGTCAAACCAATAATCTTGATTTGAATCAAAGTCAAATTAAGAAGTTTGCAGAATAACACTTAATTGTTTCAAGAAAACAGTAATAACAGAATAAGTAAAACAGAAAACACTATTAATATCAAAACCTTTGTATTAATAACCACTGATTAAAAAAACCTCTAATCTGTTTGATTAGACGAAGAACACATATTGTTCTTAGAGTTTTACAACCTTAGAGGCTTGAGAAAATCTAATTAGAATATGAGTTACGATTTCAATTGCTAAGCACCGATTTCATAAGAAAGACCTAGTCTATCTCTATTTATAACCTTCTTATTTGTTTCCCTGACAAACTGCGATTTCCCTTGAGTAGATATCTTCAGAAGATCTTTAAATCATGATATCTTTATCACTTCCTGATTTATAGCACTTTCTTTTATCATCTCCGAAGTAGCTTGAACTTTGTCTCTAGCAACTTGAACATTTTGAACTAGCAGCTTGAGTTTCTTGAACTAGCAGCTTGAACTTTGTAATTCCACAGAATTACTACTAACAGTCTGAGAAATCCTAACTAACAGCTTGACATACTTAGTTTATTTCCCAATAAAGGAACTCGGTTTGATAAACCCTTTATCCAAGAGCTCTTGCACCTGATTTGACAATTCCTGCATTTCTGATGGGGCTAAATGGTATGAAGCTCGAGCCACTGGTGTCACACCTTGCACTAAGTCGATTTGCAATTCAACTTGTCTTGATGGTGGGAGTCAAGAAAGGTCTTCTGGAAAGACGTTGGGGTAATCACAGATAATAAGAATATCTTCGAGGCTCTTTTCCTTCGGCTACTTCTCCGTCATGTGGACTAAGATCGCCTGACAACTTTTCGTACACACTTCAAGGTCCTAAGGCTGGAGATGATGCTTACATTGGTGTTTCTCCTTTCTCCTTGGACAGTTAGGATCTTCTTATTGGCCAAGGATATGTGCACCGTCATCTTGTCGCACACGATTTCCACACGATTTTTCGATAACCAATCCATTCCTGTCAGTTCAAGTATCAAACAGTATGAATGCATAAGAGTTGTTGAGAAGAAACGTATCCGTGACCACGTCGGGCTTTTGTCTAGCTTCTCCGCTTCCCATGATGAATGCTCTTCCTTTAGCTCCCTCAAAATTATTCAACTTCGGGCAGTCTTTTCTGAAGTGCCCCACGTTCTCGCACTCAAAACACCCTTTCTAGGGTCCGTTGTTGGTTCCGGAGTTCGAAACTCTGCAATCCTTGGTCAGATGACCTTGTCTTTTACACTTCACACACGAGTTTCCACAATGACCCGTGTGGTCATAGTTCCACTTGTTACAGTAGGGCTTGTTATCGGTGTAACTCTTCTTTGATTCCGACCCACCTACATAGGCCTTGATTGTCTCTTGCTTCTTCTGTTGGTTGCCTGAATTCTTCCCCGAGCGATCTTCCCGCTTCCACTTATGGTCACCATTCTTTGTTGCCACTATCCCTTGGCGTATCACCGGCTCCATCAAATTGTGTGCCATTTGGATGACATTCTGGATTGTTGTCCGGTTGGAGGAGGTTGAATTCCCTTGGATTTGGGGGAAGAGTCATGAGATGTATCGTTCGACCATTTTTTATTCCCGAGTAACCATTCCGGGGCATAGAAGGCTGAACTCATGGAACTGGTAGGTGTACCCTGTGATATTCGTCCCCTAAACAGACAAGTTCCAAAACTCAGATTCCATCATTTGGAGTTTTCTTCTTGGGCACTACTCATCAGTCATCATCTGTTTCAACTCTGCCCACGGAAGTTGATAGGCCACATGAATGCCTACTGATTGAATGTAGGAGTTCCACCAAGTGAGAGCACCCTTGCAGTGTGTGAGTGGTGAACTTCACCTTGTTGTCTTCTGTGCAGTTGCAGACACGAAAAACAGATTCTAGCTTCTCAAACCAGCTGGTAAGACCAACAGCACCTACCGTGCCATTGAAATACCTGGGTTGCCAGCTTAAGAAACCTTTGATACTACAACCCCATGGGTTATTTTCAGCCCCTCCCGCAACTCCTGCTCCCTGAACCATTGTAGCGGTTACTCTCGAGGGCTGTTCAATCTCCTCTGTGTTCATTCTTATTGGTGTTATGATCTTGAAGTTCAGAGAAAATTAACACGGTGTAAGAAGACAAGTCTATGGGTTTGAAATTTACTACGACACATAGTGATAATACATATCATCAAGCACAAATTTATAGTTAAACTTAATTTTTCATTAAAATAGCTTCATACATAATATTTTTACAACATATGGTTGGGGTTTCCCTGAAAAATGTTCAAGCCTTACTTATCTTAAAGATACACTAAGTAGCAAATACAAACACTACAAATACAATGATAGAGGAGGCACTAGGTGTGAGACGCCTCTGGGGTTTCTCCGTACACTAGGGCATTGAGCTGCTGCATCAATGCTGCGTTACACGCCTTGCCGCCAAGCGATGTCGAAGCTCGTCTATCCAGTCTTGGTGGATTGAGTGAATATGCTGATTTGCCTAGTAAATGTTGGTGTTTTACATCTCTTCTTGCTTAATCCTTGCTGTGATCTCCTCGACCTCTTGACGAAGCAGTCTAAGCTGGAGGTCATTTCTTGGAGGCACTTGCAACCAACATAGGCACAGTTTGATATGTGGGTTCCTGGGTGAGTGTCGGCACTTCTGAGGAAGGTGGTCCTCCGAATTCCTCGTTTCTCCATTCTTGGAGAGTGTGAGGCATCCATCCCCACTATCTTGCCTTTACTCGTCGCTGCTGCGACGGGTACTAGGATAGACTACCGTTATGCCAATCGTACCCTTTTTCTAGCTATTCACATCATCAATGGTCCATTGGGATGGCTTCTGAATGGGGTGTATGATGGGAAATAGGGCGTTCTGGGAGGAATAATTGGTGCTATAGTACTAGAGTTACCATCCTCATGTTCTGAAGGGTCCTCTTCTTCGTCGTCGATTGGGTCTTGATGGTCCTCTGATTCAAAGTATATATCAGTGTAACCTTTGTCCATTGGTGGATATTCGTCCTCGAAATCAGAAATGATAATAACCGTATTGTCCAACATGTTACTGTTATCAGGGTCCATACATATGTTTATAGTTCTTTTAGTTACTTGAAGAAATAAAGTTTAGTTTTTGTAGCCAGTTATAGTCTAGGGTACTAATGCAACTTAGTTCACTATAACCATGGCTCTAATACCAATCTGTCTCACCCTGATACCCCGCTTGGCAACGAGGCGTGACGTCGCGGAACAAAGTCACAATCATAATGAATGACCTCTAAATGGGACGTTTTCGAAATGCTAAAATTATGAATATCGTTTTACAATCATCATAATAATAACAGGGTTCACTAGCGTGGAAATTAAAATACACGAAAAAATGGTTTAAGTTATGAAAATCCATCTCCGAAACGTTTGAAATGTCTGGTGACTCTGAAACTTGAAAATTTTGCAAGAATACCATGAATGCGATACTTTTACGCTTATAGTCCTGAGAATAACATGCTAAATACGTCAACATAAAGTTGTTGAGCTCAGTGAGTTTCTAAACAAAACGAATCAAAAGTATAAGTGTTACCATAAGTCTCATGACCCCGAATCTTAACTTTTGAGTGCACTATGTGGTATCCAACACCATAATACCATGAATTGTCAAATGATTATGCATCCGTTTACAATTGGTGTGACTAACCCGGATGGGGGTGCCAACTCAAATTGATCTATCCATAATATTCACGTTTACGAAGTAATTAACGGTTCATGATTGAAGGCGATGGTGAAGTAAAAATCTTATGTAATACGTAAAATGATTCAAGTACTTGTGTCCATAGAAAATGTTGAGCATGTATTCTCACCCCAAATAATACGAACAACTAAAAATAAGGGCTATCAAAACTCACCATGATGGCAAAAGTGACGATCGAGAAGTGTGCTTGAACTACGACCGGAAAGACTTAACCAAGTCCTAAATGGCATCAGAGACTTAATAAGGACTCTAAATGATAATATGCATGTATGATGGTTTTTAAACTTTGAATCATCCAACATAACAACTCCATAGACAAAAACTCATTTAAAAGTTCAAGTTTATTTATAAGAATTTCCAGGATTTATCGTGGTTTTTCGGCCTACTTTGAAGCTGTTTTTTAACCAAGCTCCAAAACAATATGGGCTTTGATATTTTAAGTCATGAAATTACTATAAACAATGAATTTTTTAAAGTAAAAACGGTCATTTTTTGAGGTGTTTAGGTTAGGGAAAAGGTTCGTTAGAAACCCGTATATAAGCAACAATTGAGTTGTTAGACGTTTCGGTTCCCAAATAGTATTTGGGAGTTCGAAACTCCAAGTTAAATTATTAAAACTTAGAGATCTTTAGCTAAGACATTAATCTAAATTGTGGAACAAGATTCAAGTCATTTCATTAAGTCTTGAATTAGTTATGATTTTTCGAATTTGGTGTAATGTTTCTGCCGAAAAATCCGAATTTCACAACCTTGCAATATCTTGTGATTCTTGTTGTTTATTCAAAGACTACATGTATAAAAGGTTATGAAACACATTTGTATACCTTGTTTTCATAATATTATGCCTACATTATTTGTTTATACATTTATAAACACATTTGAAGAAACAAACTTTAAAACAAAAACTACTTGTTTATGAGTTTCATTTTTGATGAAACTTGTTGTTGGTGATTATCTATTATGCAAGACATATATTTAACTTCAATAAAAGTAGTAAATAAGATAGTTTCAACTTACTTTGATGAAGAAAGGAAAGAAATTATGTAGTAGAAGTGATCTTGGGTTGTTGTTGCACCAAAACGACCTAGCTTGAAGAATACTTGAAAAACATGGAGAGTATGTGTGTGTATGATTGCCTGATATTTTAGAGAGAAAGAGGAGGAGAGTTTTGCTCTTACAAGAGTGTGGAAATGAATGAGAAGTGATGTCTATTTATAGAGGAAAAAATGGTCTTGCACTTGATGAAAGAGTGGAGGTTGAGTGTGATTTAAGTTAAGTTAAAATGAGATGGTGAAATAAAGTTGATGTAGATTATGCAAGGCCTTCACATTATAAAATTGAAAGTCAAATGAGGTGTGTACCACCCCAAAGGGTTGGCCTAAAAGGTTTTATAGAAGAGAATTTTCAGAAAATTTTTAAAGTATTTACAATGTATTCTTGTATTTTCCTTTTTATGTATTTTTATAAATACTAATGAAATACACTAGTTTAATAGAATTGTTTTTGTCTTGCATAATTAAAGTTTTGAAAGATTGCTAATGCATGATTAATGTCACTAATCTTAACTAAATCATACACTTATTTGATTTAATCTATTATGTTGTAAATTGATCGAATTAATTACTTTGTCGTTTCATCGGATCACACCGATTAAATTGTTTCGGTTTGTAAGGAAATTTCTTATGAACTTGTTAATCACTTTGATTAATTACTAATGACTATTGATTAGGTAGCAGATGCTAACATGGTTTGGTGCCGGTTGTTACATCCTCATCGAGTTTCGATTTCAAATCAGGA
The DNA here is from genome assembly GCA_020465985.1 of Centrapalus pauciflorus. Taxonomy (NCBI): domain Eukaryota; kingdom Viridiplantae; phylum Streptophyta; class Magnoliopsida; order Asterales; family Asteraceae; genus Centrapalus; species Centrapalus pauciflorus. The sequence goes on along the minus strand of JAANYP010003578.1, from coordinate 280,503 downwards.
CCCGTGAGTGTTTTCATTGGAGTACTGTTGTTCATGTTGAACCTATTAAACATGTCATGGATGTATTTGGACTGATTGATGAAAATTCCATCAGTCAGTTGTTTAACTTGTAATCCCAAGAAAAAAATTATTTCACCCATCATAGTCTTTTTAAACTTTTAGGACATTAAAAACGCGAACTTTTTACAAAATTATTGATATGTAGACCCAAATATTATGTCATATACATATATTTGTATTACTATGATATCGGGATCTTGACGTTTTATGAACATGGTTGTGTCAACCGCACCTTGGTTGAAACCACATTTTATGAGATAGAGTGATAATGCATCATACCATGCTCATGGTGCTTGTTTAAGACCGTACAGTGACTTACCTAAAATATTTACATGATCAGGCTTGGAAGAATCTATAAATCCTACGGCTTGATTTGTATATACTTTAACTTTTAGTTACCCATTCAAAAACACTGTCTTAACATGCATCTGATATACTGTGAAGTTTTTATGAGCTGCAAAGGCTAAAACCATCTATATCGCTTCGATTCTGGCAACTGGTGCAAACGTCTCATCATACATCCCCTCTTGTTGACTGTATCCCTTAGCAACGAGTATTGCTTTATTACGGATGATCATACCATGTTCATCTTTCTTATTTTTAAAGATCCACTTCGTGCCTATGAAGGATTTATCATTTGGTTTTTCCACCAAACGCCAAACTCTCAACCATTCAAATTGATTTACTTCCTCTTGCATTGGGACAATCCAATCAGCATCCTGAAGAGCTTCTTTAAGGTTTTTCGGTTCAAACTTACTCAAGAACTTTGAGAAAAGACACTAGTTGTTTGTAGCTCTTCGAGTTTGAAGCGACGAAGAGGTATATCTGATGATGTTTTCTGGAGGGTGATACCTTGTCCATTTATGCGTATGAGGATATGGTTGAAGATGGTCTTGTTGGGGTCTAAATCAAGGTAGGGTTGACGGGGAGGAGATTCCGAAGCTGTTGGAAACTCAACAGGAATAGGGTTTCGGGGGTCTGGTTATTCAAGAGTATCGCTTGAGATTCTGAGTTGTAGGTTGTCACAGAATCCCCAGAAGCAGGTGGTATGATCTGAGACGATAACAGAATCTTTAGTAACCATGTAAGGAACCAGAATGGGTATATTAGTTTTGGCTTTATCAAATAGTTGTCATAAAAATTCTCAATTAAAGTGTTTAGATCATTCGATTCATCGTTAAGCTCAGATTACTTCATAGAAGTATTCTTTTGAGGATCGGGTCCTGAACAGGTATGTGTTGGAGCCATTAGGGTGCCTTCATCGAATTTGACATTCATGCTCTCTTTGACAATCTTCGTGCGTTTATTGTGCACTCATAAAGCCACAGATTCCTTGGAGTAGCCGATACAGATTCCTTCATCTGCTTTCTGGTTGAATTCCCCTAAATTGTCTTTATCATTTAAAATGAGACATCTGCAACCAACGACATGGGAAAATTTAACATTAGGAATTAATTTATTAATCAATTCGTATGGCGTCTTCACGAAGAGTTTGTTTAATATGGATCTGTTTTGGGTAAAACACATAGTTGCAACAACTTCAGGCCTGAGGAATAACGGAAAAATAGAATAGACTAGCATCGTCCTCGCAGATTCAACAATGGTACGGTTCGTCGTTCAACTACATATTGATGGGTTATTCCTAAAGAACTAAGAAAGGACTCTACGGACTTGTTCTTAAATTCAGTACCATTATCAGATCAATTGGCCTTGAAAGAGAGATGTAACTTGAGTTGAATTTTGCGCAGGATGTCAATTATGATGTCTGTAGCTTCAGATTTGGATCGCAGAAAGAAACCCCACGTGTATCTCGAGTAATCATCGGCGATTACAACAACATATTTTTTCTTATTGATACTCTGTACTCTCATTGACCTATAGAGATCCATGTGAACCAGCTCTAAAGGCTTGGTTGAGGAGTGTTCAACTTTCTATTTATGCGAAGCCCTTACCATCTTCCCTTTCTCACAAGCCGCACACAACTGCTCTTTTTGAAACTTGAGAGTTGGGAAGCCTTTGACTAACCTTCTTTGGCAAGGTTATTCAGATCATTGAAGTTCAAGTGGGAAAGATGACGATGCCACAACCATGACTCCTTTGTAGATGCCTTAGACGGTAAGCAGACATATTTTCTCATATTTGGGTTGGCCAAATCGATAGAGTACAATTTTGTCTTTCTAGCTCCATCAAAAATTTCCTTTCCTTCCCCACATCTTATACTACATCTGTTTGCTTTCAAATTGAACTCTGACCCTTTATCGCACAATTGACCAACGCTAAACAAATTATGACCAAGACCATCAACATAGAAAACTTTTTGAATTGCGATCTTGTCATATTCCAAGTTTCCAAAGCCTATGATCGGACAGAACTAATAATTGCCAAACGTAACTGTCCCACAAAATTTATCTACGACATTCGTAAGGGCGTCTCACTGTCCGCTCATACGCTTGGATCATCCAGAATCAAGGTACCACACATGATTTAGCTACAAGTCGCAGTAGACAGTCAGGTACCCACTAAAAAACGAGTCCTATGGAGTTAGGTAAATCATGTGTTGCAATGTTAGGTTAAGAAACAACAACATTCTTAACTTTAGGAACCCATTTCTGGACAGTTTTCTTGGGTATCCACTTTTAAACAATTTTGTTAGGAATTGATTTGTGAATTGATTTCTTTGGATCCCTTTTCTAGTCTAGACATGGGAATCTTGTTCTTTTTTACCCACACATGCACATTAGACTTGGAAAAAATTTTTGCGATCAAACCATAACAATCATCAGAGTTTGATAACATCAAATCAGCACGAGAGTATGTAAGACAATTTTTAGTAGCTGAGTTATTACAGACACTTTTTCCTAAGCAACTATTCCTATCTGTAATACTATTTTCTTTAATCCTCCACTCATTTTGAAAATTGTCCTTTTTCTTTACAATCTGCTTCTTTCTCCAACTTGCTTGGATGATCTTTTCACAAGATTATCTGACATAAATGAAGAACGAAAATTAGTCGAATTGGAATAAGCATTATTCTGCAAAATTTCTTACCATGAGAAGAATTTGAAATATTTGATTTTGTAACCTTTGAAGATGATGATTAAACTTTTTCAAATGTTGAAGGATCAAATGTAACTTTTGTCTTATCCTTAAGTTGCAAAACAGGTGTTGAAACTGATTCAACCTTGGTAGTTGCAAGTACTTGTTTCAAGATACTTACTGGTCCTTTAGTTTTATTAATTTGTTTGTCATGAAGAGGTTTAATAAATTCATCAATCATGACAAAAAGTTCATCTAAAGGATAGACCTTAGAGTTCATGAACAGATCAAATTTCTTTTCAGAGTTAACGGTTTCATGGGGAACTGAAGTTTGCTGAACAGGTTCAGATTTGATTCCAGGCTGCTTTGCAGGTTTTAATTTTAAATGTTGAATTATATCTTGTAGCTTTACATGTTCTTCCTCAAAAGATTTGATTTTCAATTCAAGATCAAAGTTTATCTTCTCAAAAACTGAATTAGGAATGTATCGCTTTTGAGGAAGACTTGTATTTTTAGACAGATCTTTATTAGAATAAGTCTGAATAAACTTTTCTATTTTTGGTGGATCTTTATAACTTTCATTAAAAAGGTTATAATCCAAATCAAGTTGCATTTTATCCTCTCTCAACCGTTTCAGATCTTCACCTGATTCCACTTCTTCTGATGCTTTTAAAAACACCATTTTTAATCCTAAATCCATGTATCTTTTAGCATATAACGTTGGAGACAATGAAATTCCTTTCGTAAGATACTTAGGATTGTCACAACCAATACCAGCTTTTGAGTTATAAAAATCAGTTCCTTTGGTTGATTTAAGTGGATTGTTTGATCTGTTTGACCTTTTTTAAAGAATTCATCTTCTACTGTTTTTATGTTCTCGTAAAGCTTACTTCTTTATGCAAAGATTGAGTTATATTTTACAGAACAATTAGCATATTCTACTTCAGCTAATTTAAGTTTCTCAGTTAAGGTAGTAACAATGCTACTCAGTTTCTTATTTTCAAGTTAAAGTGTATTGAGTTTTTCTTCCATAACAGAAACAAATTGTAACGCGAATGCCTTATCTTTGGAAAATTCTAACACTAACGCATGCTCAAGTCTCAATTTGTTTTCAAAAGAATGGACATTCTTTTTTCTCAGCTTTCAATGACTTTTCAAAACGTTTAAGCATGTAAGCCATTTGAACTAACTTATTTTCAAGCTCACAAGAGTTATGATTATCTAAGTCAGGATTAGAGTCTACCTCAGGTGTCTCAAACTGTTCTGAAGTATCCAAATCAGATGCATCATCCTCTTGAGCTTTACTGCATTTTTCTCCTTCTTTAGCCATTAGTGCTACATCTTCTCTCAGTTCAGTCTCTAAATCTGTATAATCTTTCTTTTCCAATTCCTCTTCTTCATCTGTTAGTCCGACCCAGACTTCGTCTTCAGCAATCATCGCAAACTTTCTTTGTTTAGATTCTGATATATTTTGAAAGATTTCTGACTTGAAGCAGATATTTGCATCCTCATCCAGTATGTCATCATCGTCGGAGAGTTGAAGCCAATGATCATCTTCTAGAATGAGGGCCTTCCCGGGCATAGCGGCATGGCATGCCACAGTTATAGCATTTTTGTTCGTCGTCCTTCTGGACAGGCTTCTCTGGGTGATCATATTTCTCATACTTCTTCCCACTATTCTCTTCGATCTTGTCAAATTCCTCGCGCTTTTAATATTTGCGAGACCCAGTTTTATAACGCAGCTTGTTGTTTGTCGGCTTGCGATAAAACCTCTTCTGGAATGCTTTCGTTAGTAGGGCCATCTGCTTTTTCATCTCTTCGATTTCAGGGTCTGCTGAAGAGCCAGATGAATCAGATTCCGATGAACTACTTACCAGCAGTAGGTTCTCCTTCTTAGATTTGTACTTGTACTTCTTATCGGCTAGGAGAGCCAATGGATCTACAGTTGCTTTATCTGCTTGTTTTTTCCCTGAAACTTTCCTTACAACAAATTCCTAATAGTTGTTCGGATTCTCAAACACCATGTGAATATCCATATCATCAATGTCCTTTGTCTGTTGGTTAATCATAGTATATTTATCCGATTCAGTGTTAGGATATTCAATAAATTTACATTGATGTCCAAGTTTGACTTTGTTACCCCGTTCCTCTTCATTTCACTAACAAGATTGACGAATCTGAAGTATGTATTTTCTAACAGTTCCCCTTCTCTAGCACTGAAATTCTCAAACGACGTCAGACTGTTCCTAGGTCAATTTGTGGCAGCCTTGCAGAACCTCTCATTAGTTTATAAACCTCATCCTAGATGTATTTAGCAGTGGTGTTGTTCGTGACACTGGTATATATGTCATTTGGAATGGATAGTAGCAAGAACTTTCGGGCTGTGTTGTCACCAATTTCCTTCTCCTTTGAGCCTCAGAAAAATTGGAACTTATAACTTCCTCAGTCCTCTCTGGAATGGGAGGATTACCATTAGGAACAGCAGGAATGGTGGCATAGAACCTTGCAAGACCGTCAGTCAGTGATTTCAACATTTCATCAGCCAAATCTTGAAAACTTATGAATTCAAGAAACTCTCTATCCACTGAACATATTAACCTCTGAAGAGAATAAGATGTTTGGTCTCTCTTCCCATTGCAAGAGCGTCCTTAGACATTTTGAATTGAAGATTTTTGTCTTCAAAAATCTTGTATGGAATACTGAGTGATTTAGTGAAGTGAATTGAGTGAATCTTGATTCAAACTGGATGAAACTTGAATTTTGTATGATAAATCACGCAGGAAGTACAGAAAAACTTGATGTACCCTTAGTAAAACTGGAAAAAAGTTAGATGAAACTCGGAAAATGAATAATTAAACTCGAATGTGAAGTGATGAAACTCGATTAAATCTTGATAAAGTATTATCAAACTCGAAGAGAAGTCGATAAACGTCGAATGAAACTTGGATGAAACACAATGGAATCTTTGTAAATCTCGACTGAAGTATAATCAGGAACAAGGAACAAACTCAGTTGACAACTTATCAAACTCGGATTAAGAAATATAAAACTCGAATGAATTGTTATAAAACTCGGATGATGCTTTATAAATCTCGAATAACACTACAATTTTTTGATATGCCCGAGATTTAGAAGTTAAGAATAAAACCAAGTGTAGATCCACAATTTTTGATAAAATTTTCACGAATTGAACCCAAAGTATCAGCGTAGATGCGTTTTTAACACAGAAACACTTTTTGTGAAATGACTTTGGCTAATTTCAGATTAAAAACCCAAAATTAGTCAAAAAAAACAGTATGAACACACAATTTTAGAAAAACAAATCAGAAAAATCTCAATTGAATCCTGTATGATTGGAGATGAGATTTGTGACTCATATCAATGGACTCGTGCTTTGAAACTCTATACTCGATGCAAAATACTAATTTAAACAACCACGAAATCAAAAACCCAAGGGATTTTTCAGATTTTTGAGAACTTTCGATATGAACACTTCGAGCAGAAAAAAAAATCAGATTCAAAATCAATCAAAAAAATTATCATATTAGGCTCTGATACCAATTGTTATATCAAAATCTATGCAATTAAGATCAAACAATACGAACAAACGTATAATCAAATCTGACCGAATGATTTCGCTAAGAAAAAAGGATTTGTTACATGAAATCTATGGAAAAACATCTATTCTATTAACGGCCTAACGTATTTAAAACAATTCTATTTATTACAAGAATATACAAATTACAATAAGCACCCCCAAACTTTGCATTCATAAACATAAAAATAAACACCCAACAAAGTATATAAAAATGAATTTATTGAAACATATGATTTTGTTTTGGCCGAAAGGAAAAAATTAAGAGAAAAACTCAATGACATGGAAGACAAACTCTATAATGGCGGACAAATAGATCAGACAATAAACATGTACTAGCCTAAAGAGTTGAAACTCAATGACGGTTTAGGGTATGTAGGTCCTAGAGTCATGGAAGAGATGATAAACACGAAAATGAGTTCTTTATATGATATAGAAACCATGGGTAAAGCCCACTTGATTGTCTTGCGTGAATGACTTCTAATCACCTCAGATTAGGACCCGCACATCATTCAAATGACTTCTAGACACCCAGTTCAGGACCCGGATCTCCAATCTACACATACTGACTACATCTTTGCTTTCAGGCAAACAGTTTGTGGGTGTTAGACACTGGTTGCTCACAGCACGTGACTGGTAGGCAAGACCTTCTCTCCAACTTTGTATCTTCTGAAGGCGACTCGGTTAAGTTTGATAACAATATCGTCACTCAAATATGATGCTACGGAGAACTTAAAATGGATAACCTGAAAATTACTCAAGTCTCTTCTGTCCAAGGTCTCGGCCATAACTTACTCAGTATTTGTCAACTTTGTGATAAAGGACTTGATGTATCCTTTAAGGCAACGCGATGCTACATTCGCTCTCTAACTTGAAGAGAAATACTTGCTGGAACTCGGCGCTCTAACCTCTACACAATTGACCTCTCCAAAGTCAAAGTCAACAAGACGATATGCGTGTTCTCTAAAGCTCCATCTCAACAATCTTGGTTATGGCACAAGAGATTCTCTCTCTTGAATTTTGAGAACATAAACAAGTTCGCTTCAAATTGGCTTGTTCGAGGTCTACTAGATCTGAAGTTTGAGTAAGGTCTCCTATGCACTGCTTGTGAAAATAGAAAAATCAAGAAGGCGCTGTACAAAATGAACCAAGTATCAAGCTCTACCAAGCCAATCAAGCTGATACACATGAATTTATGTCGACTGATACGCGTCCATAGTATCAACTCCAAGAAATACGTGCTAGTAAAGGTCGATGAATATTAAAGATACACATGGGTGAAATTTCTATGCACGAAGGACGAGATGCCATACTTGATCATTTTATTTTTGAAAACTGCTCAAGTAAACTGTTAGCTCCAAGCTCAGGCTATTCACATGGATATTGATACATAGTTCGCAAACAAGGTGCTATCCACATTCTTGGTATCCGTTGGAACCAGTCACCAATATTCTGCTGCCAAAACTTCACAACAGAATAGTGTTGTAGAACGACAGAATCTCACACTTGTTGAAGCAGGTATGATGATGCTGACATACTCAAAGTTGCCTCTACACTTTTAAGCTGAAGCTGAAGATACTGCATGCTGCGCTCATAATCATTTCATCATCGACAAACTGATTGGTAAAAAACCCTACAAGATTATTAATATATCAAAACCTAATGCCAAATACTTTCATGTCTTTGGTTGCAGGTGGTTTGATACTGAATTTTAAAGATAATATTGGTAAGTTTGACGTTAAACGCGACGAGGTTGTCGTCATCCGATATTCCAAGAACTCAGCTTCCTATCAGGTGTATAACAAACAAACAAGAATAGTTAATGAGAGTGTGAACATCGCATTTGATGGCTTAGATGAATCAAACAATGCTTCTGAACAATTTAATTCAGGACCGATTATGTCATGAACGTCTGAACCAATTCGGACACATTCTGCATCTGTTGAGTCCTCACAAATATATCCTGTAGAGCTAGATTCTCTATTTGAATTTCTTTATACCATTCCTAAACATCACTCTATTCCTACAACTGATGTAGATGCCAAGAGCATCACCGTTGGCTCACAAACCAAAACCCCACTTTCAACTGGGCCACCTCCAGCTGATCAAACACCAGTCTCTCCTGATTCTCCAACTATAAAAACACACTAGACACACCTTTAGTCTCGCACCTGGCACTTTCAAATGCTGTTTGATCATCATCATAAGCCACATCCTCAGACTCACCACTAGTCACCGATTCTATAGACGACCTCATACCACTAAATGCGATGATGGACCTTATCCATCCAGAATGTTAGATTATTGGGATAAGTCTGCTTTGGTTCGGACCAGACACGTCGGGAATTCTGCTAAATGCGAAGATGGATCTTATCCCATCCAGAACAACTCGTTACAATAAATGCGAGGAATGCATGTTTGCAACATTTCTCTACTAGATAAAGCCCACAACAACGATTGAGGCTCTATGCGATCCAGACTGGGTGAATGCAATGCACGATGAATTACAACAATTAGAACATCCGAAGTTATAGATGTTAGTCCCCCGACGAAAGGAACGATCAATTATCGATACCAAATTGATCTACAAGAAGAAACGAGATGAGAATGTGGTTGTCATCCGCCACAAGGCGAGGTTAGTCACCAAGGGATATCAACAACAAGAAGGAATTGACTATGATGATACATTTGCCATGGTATCCAGACTTCAAACCATCCACATTTTTCTAGCATACACTGCTCACAAGGATTTCACAGTCTACCAAATGGATGTAAAGGCAACATTTCTCAACAATAGCTTTAAAGAGGAGGTATACGTGTAATAACCTGAGGGGTTTCTTGATCAGTCCAACTAGACCTTCCTATGTCTATAATCACCATACTATAAGGTTTAAAGGAATCACCTCAGGTCTGGTATAATAGTTTAACCGAATTACCTCTCGATTCTGGTTTCTCAAAACATAAGGTTGACACAAATCTATTCATCAAGCATAATGATAATGATGTCCTACTTGTTCAAATCAATGTAGATGACATTATTTTCAGTTCAACAAAACCTTCACTTTGTGATAAATTTTCAAAACAGATGGAGTCAATGTGAGAGATGAGTATGATGAGAAAGATGAACTTGTTTCTCAGACTACAAGTCAAACAACTTCCTGATTAGATTTGTCATAAATCAGTCTAAGTATATTAATGATCTTCTAGAAAGATTTAAGCTGGACAGTTGCTCATCTATGAAAACCCTATGTTAATTTCCTCAAAGCCTGATGCCGATCCAATGGAAAAGGTCACTAATATCACTGCTTATCATGGAATGATCGGTTCCATGCTTTATTTAACCGCTAGTAGAGTGGACATAATGTTTGCTACGTGTCACTGTGCTCGTTTTCAAGCTGATCCTAAACAGTCCCATTTGGCTGCCGTTAAACACATTTTTCTATACCTAAGGGCACACCTTATCTCCGTACCAAGAATCCCAAAGGAACCTGTTTTGAACTAACCGCCTACTCAGATGCAGATGCTGTAGGGTGTAAGCACGACAGGAAAAACACGTCATGGCATATCCAGTTCCTCGAAGACAAAATGGTAAGTTGGGCATCTATGAAATAATACAGTGTTTCGCTATCCACCGCAGAGGCTGAATACATCACTGCTGTGAGCTGCTGCCCCCAGATTCTTTGTATGTACACTAAACTCCGAGACTACGGATATAAACTGAACAGAATTCCTATCTACTGCGAGTCAATGAGCACATCAGCCATCACTGGTAACCCTGTACAATGCTTTCGTGCTAAGGACATAGAGATACAGTACAATTCTATAAAAGATCTTGTCGAAGAAGGTACCATGGAATTGCATTTCGTAAACATAAAAAATCAGATTGACGACTTGTTCATTAAATGTATGGACGAAAACGATTTACATTTTTGGTAAACAAGTTAGGCATGCTGAATTTATCCACATATATTAGTTAATATTCCAACATTTCTGTAAAGTTCATCTTATTTCATTGAAGTCAGATTTTCTTTTCTTAAATGTTATATTAGTTTGAAATTTATGTATCGTGTTTATTATTATCAATTCCAGTCTATGTTGTCGCTCTTAATTTTTTTTCGTGTTGCACATTTCCAGGTTCCCTCACGGTAAGATTTCTACTTTTGCTTTTTTGACTGTGCATCCAAAGGTTTTATTCGTTCCAAATATGCACATTCGGAGGGAGATAAAGTGTTACTTTTAATGAAAGTTTTTTTATGTTCATGTTTTTTTAGTTCCTAAGTTTTTTAAAATTTTGTGTGTTTTCCTATTTTTTTCACTACTACTTTTTGTTCGTACAAGAGAAAAAACCAAAAATATTTTAGTTTTGTTTTTCCATCGTTATCAAAAAATTCAAAAAATATTTTTTGTTAAGTTTTTGTGCATGTTTCTCATTTTACTTGAGCGAATTTTTTTTTTCAATTCTTTTTGGTTTTTTATAAATGGGTCGGGTTCCCCAAAACGGTTTAGGGGGAATTGGTTCTTCAAACATATATAAATGACATTCTCCCCCCTCCCACTGCCTCCATCTTCAACTATTCCTCATCATCTTCAAAATACTCTCAATATTAAAATTCATAATAAACGATTTCATCATCAATCTACAAGTTTTGGAGTGTTAAAAGTGAGTTTGTGTCACAAAATAAGTTGTAGACTTATATCTATACATGAATGCGTGATTATTATCGAGTTTACAAGGCTATAATGAATCAAAAAGGGGTTTTTAATAATATGAAAACGGGTTTCTTCGAAGCAAGGAACCTCAAGATTTTTCAAAATTTAGCTTTGTAGGATCGATAATCTTCACGTTTTACTAATATTTCAAGCACCAAAATATGTAAACATTAAATTCATTGAATTCTTGGCTTTGCACTACACACTGAAAAATTACATGACTGACACTAGACTTCTGTTTATATTGATTTTCACACTATTTGAGATCTAACAATCTCCTCTTTAGTGTTTAAATCAGTATTTACAATTAGGCAGAATTACACAAGCTTGAATTAAACGAAATAAATTTCTAACAACCTCTCCTTCTTGTAATCAATGCTTGTGGTCTTTGGATGTCTTGGGCGTACAATCACATGTTTTCAATTGAGCTCTTCTTAAGATTGTTGATAGCAAAATCTTCTTGTTCTGAACTCCGATCTTTGAATACTATTCAATGATATTCTTTTGATGATTTTCCCCTTAAATTATTTAGATTACTTGGCTTTCCCTTTTGAATATTTAAAGCTTTACTCACGTGTTGCATTTATCACGTCTTTCTTCTATTAAGCACTTCAGCACACTTTTCAGCTCTTATCAAATCATTCTCCCCCTCATGATGATCATCAGAATTATGATCATCATTGAAATATTCTCGGTTCTCCCATTTGAATAAATAATCTCAATTTGTCTTGAAATCTTCTTTCTTCAGCGTAGTAGATGATTATAGACTCAGAAAGAATATTTAATTTTAGAACACTACAGACATAGATATACTTTGTTCGGATTATGTTTTTATTTATCGATATTAAGTCTAGGGACTTATCATGTAATTTTGTAATAGTTGTAATTTGTATAAATAGGGAAGTCAATGTAACAGTACGATGAGAATTATATTGTAAGAGTTTTCATTGTATCCGTATTGTATCCTTTGTTCATTGTAATATAATCATTTGGCTAGTTGTTTCAATCTCATTGTGTTGTTTAGATCTTGATTTACATATTGGCTTTGATATTATCAATCGGTATCAGAGTCTAATATGGATTAATATGAGTGTTTGATTATGATTTTTCTCGAATTTCTTGATATTTTTTGCGAAAAAATCAAACGGCTGAATTCTCACTTGGATTTTGATTCTTTGAGTATTTGAATCTGATCTTATCAACGAGTCTGACGTTTTTGAAGGTAAATTCATTGACATAAGCCTCGAATTCCATCCCCAATCATACAAGATTTAATTAAATAAATTTCTATTTTTTCGAAAAAATGATTGTTCTTGAAGTTTTTTTTGGTAATTTTAGCATTTTATCAAGAATTTGCCAAAGTGTGTTTATTAAAACTGTTTCTAGCATAAAAACTTGTCTACGTTCCAAATTCTAGGTCAATTCGTGTATTTTTCAGTTAATTTGGACTTACAAAAATAAAAACGGTTGAATTTCGAAGTATAATGCATTTCCTTTGATATTCAAAATGTTGGCTTTAAAGTCCGCAATGTTGGTACACCTAGTGTGACGATAGCAGTCTAAGTTGTATTAGCATTTTGTCTAAGTCATGTTACAAGGTATTGAATATTAACTAGTGTTTGATATATGTGATTTTGTGTGTTTGATATTTATTGATTGTATGTTTGAACTTGATGTAATGTATTACAAGAAGTTCAAACATAAAGTCCAAAGATTAATTCAAACATAAGTTAAAACATATATTCAAATAGAAGTTTGACATGTAAAATTCGAATTTAGGATAAATTCGAATTTAGCATAGAAGGTAAATTCGAATTTGTCATGTGGACAAATTCTAATGGGCCTTGGGCCTGGTTCGAGTTTGTCCCATGACAAACTCGAATGGGTCTCTATAATTAGGGATTAACTCGAATGATTAGAGGACTTTTTGCAGAATTTCGTGATTGATTAGTAGAAGGCGATCTCGAGTTTATCAGCAATCTGTGTGTGTTTTCGGAGAGAATCATCGTGTAAGTTCGTTCGTAGTCGTTCGTACAACGTCGTGGTAGTCTCCGTGTTCCGTGCGTGCGTGTGATCTTACCGTCAAGCCGCTAACGAGGATTCCGCACTTGTTGGTGTGTGTCACGTCTAGATAGATTTGTAGTGTGAAGGCCTTACAAGTGGTATCAGAGCCTACGGGGTGTTCATCGTGTTCTTCGTGTTCATAAGATACATCCTAGGTTTCTTCACGTTTTTGGACGGTGAATATCACATATTTTTGTGGTTTTCGAGCTTATAAAATTAGATTCCGGGAAATACTTTGTTGTAGTTCACGTTTTTGATCAAAATCAATATTTTTACTTCTAAAAGTATTGATTTAATCTGAAAAACTTTATAAACTCGAAGTATTAGCCGTTTTTCGAATTTGCGACGCTCGACTTTGTTAAGGAGAAATTAGGGTTTGCTCACCTTCGAGTTTGACCAAAATACGCTCCTTTCGAGTTTCCTAAAAAAGTTTGTTTCGAAATTGGCCATTTCGAATTTGCTTTGGGTATTCGACTTTACACTAAAGTCGAATTAGGACATTCGAGTTTAGTGGGACATTCGAATTAAGTGTACATTCGAATTTAAGTTGAGTTTCGAGTTTAAGTGACCTTCGACTTTCATTAATTTCGAATATAGTTTGATTTCAAACTTAATTTCGAATTAGTTCAAAAACAGTTTAAAATTAATTTGGTTCGAATTTATCCAAATTCGAAAGAATTATTTAAATTAATTTTGAATTAAATTAATTATGTTTAACTCCAAAAATATTTGAAACAATGACAAGTCTACAGAGGTTTATGGAGATGGATCACGAGGTTGGAAAAGCAAATTCTCCGCCAAAGTTGATGAAACTTGAAGATTAATACTGGTGGAAGGATCGGTTTGCCGACTTCGCGCGATTTAATGATATGCGCATGTGGATTTGTATCGATGAGGGATACATTCCACCTACTGCAGAGGTTGAAGGTCGTTAACGAGTCTTAACTTATTCAAAGATGAAAGATGAAGAAAAGAAAGTTTATGAGGCCGAAAACCGTGCATACGCTATCATTCGGATGGCATTACCTCAGGAAATACTACACACCTTCCGTAATCAGAAGACAACAAAAGAGCTATGGGATGCGTTGGAGAAACGGTGTGAGGGTAACCGGAGAGTTAGAAAGAATCGAATGGAAATGCTCAAGCAGCAGTTTGCTATCTTCAAAGCATTGAAGAATGAAAAGCTGGATGAGACGATAACACGATTCTATCATCTGCTAACTGTGTTGGATAGCCATGACGTGGAGTATAGTGAAATTGAGAAGAATATCAAGCTTCAAGATGCTTTACCGGCCAAGTGGGAGATGTATGTGGCCTTAATAAAGCATGATGAAGATAAGTACTATACTCTGACTTTAGAGAATGTTGTGGGAACGCTGAGGGCATATCATTTTGAGTTGCTGAAGAAGGAAACGGATTATGACCAAGTTCAAGATCCTGCTATGTACTTTGGGAAATCAAAGCCTTCAGTGGCAACCGAATTGAAGACCGCTACAGCATTCTTTTCAGGAGAGACTTCGTCGCCGGCTGAGACAGAAGACTCACAGATTAGGGCTTTCTTAGGGTTTGCTAGACCAGAAGAAAAGCAACATCAGGCTACACCGGCATCTACATATCAAGGATATTCAAAGATGCCTATGAGTGCAAAATCGGCTGAAGACCATCTGAATCTGTTGGCTTCATTCGTTGCCGCTTACGGCAATTGCGTTCAGGGCAAATCAACGATCCTGCACTTTGGGATGAGGATTACGATCAGGTAGACCCTGATGATCTTGAAGAGATGGATCTGCAATGGCAACTGGCCATGGTAACTCAGAGAGTTAAGAGGTTCATCAAGAGGACAGGAAGAAATCTGAATGTGAGTAACAATAAGATTGGATTCGCTAAGTCCAAGGTTAAATGTTACAACTGTCAAGGATTAGGACACTTCGCTAGAGAGTGTCAGAGACCGAAGGTAGACAATTACTGAGACGTCCTCATGAATTAATGATATAACTGTAGCAATCACCAGGATCGACAAACAACCCAATGAGTATCATAATAATTGAAATTGAGTACTTAAATCAGAATTAAGCAAATCCACACTAAAGCAATGAAAGTAAATGTCTACAGTGTTTAAGTCTAGCTATTACATCATCATAATTGTTTTAATAGTAACAAATTCCCAGCCCCAAAGCTACATCGTCCATGTACCAATTAGCTTCTAAGGTCACCGAGATAAGAATTTGATTGCTTAAGATGAAGGTCCCGCTACACTCTTGCCTTTGCCTGTAAACAATGCGAGTCAACAGTAAGCTAAATGCTTAGTGAGATAACAGATTATGCAAACAACAAATATTTCTTTACAAGCAATGCTTAACCATGGGCAGTGTAAGCCCCATGTATGTGTGTACAGGCAGTGTAAGCCTCAATGTGTGTGTAAACCATGCATTGCTAGCATGGGGTTGGCAGTTCAAATGCTGATAGGGGATGTGCCGAACCTGACGGGATAACGAGTGGGATGATCAGTCCCCGACAGTGGCCTGCTGTCAGCCCCAGTCCAGGTCGCATCAGAGTGTGAAGTAATGATCATGCAGTGCAAGCATGATGTAAATAAATGCACTTTCAATTGAACGCTGGCTACATGTGTAATACATGTCAAGTACGAGTGTGCATCATAACAACAAATCATGTACGAGTGCCAAATGATGTATATGAACAATGTGAACATGCCATTGAATGTATAAACATGAATGCAAAAACAATAAATGTTCGAATGACAATCTGTTACTCACAGTGATTGGTATAGTGTGACTTGTCTCTGAATCAATGTGTGTTTTGATAACACTACAATGATCTGTAATGTAAGTGTAATAGTGAATTTGTGTCAGTAATTGCTTAAAAATTGTATTCTGAAAATTAAGTGTAATTGGGTCTGAATTCGGACCACATCCGAATTCGGATGGTCCGAATTATAGATGGTCCGAATTTGGGTCTCTGGTCCGAATTTGGTGGATCCGAAATGGGTGATCCGGATTTGGTCTTGATCCGAAATTGACTAGGTCCGAAATGGGTATGGGATCCGAAATATGCTAGATCCGAATTCACTGTGGATCCGAAATTATGTTGGTCCGAAATAGGTGATCCGAATTCGGATGGATCATCATCCGAGTTCATACTTAGAAATTTTTCTAATATTTTCCAGAATTATGTTTTTGACCATTTTTGCATGTTTTGAGTCTAATATTGTAAATATAAGCTTAATAACATTGTTTTAACTTATATCATAACATTTGTGTACCAAACAATCCACTTGTGTCCGTTTTTCTACATATCTTCGAAGAACACACACTAAAACAAACACATAATTTCAGAAATCATACTTAGAGTGTGAATCTGATTCTGAAATTTTATACACTATAACATATATGCTCGATTTCAACAAATCCATCATAATATATAACATGCATTAACATCTTGAATCAAAATCCTATGATTCGGATTTCACAAAAACCGAACCAAAAACCATCAATTTGCAAGTTTGGATGAATGTTACCTTAAATCGTTTGTCGCAATGCTTATAGTTCCTTCCAAATCACTTGAATCCAGAATTTTAGCACTTGAATCTAACAATTTTCGGATTATTGGATGATGAATTGGTGGGTTTTTAGAGAGAGAAAAAGAGAGAGAGTTAGAGAGAGAAGGAGATGGTGAAAAATGAAGGGGTTTTCTCTTTTTATGTCTATTTTTGACCCATTTGCATAACTCACCCCTCAACTTCGTATTTTCTCATTTAACTAATATTATGATCAAAGTAACTTAAATTGACATAATAATTCATTAACACAACCATTAAGTCCAAATAATTGTAAATTACACATAATTGAAAATTGGGATGTTACAGCATGGGCTCCACCACGCCTATACTTCGTCCGCGAAGTCATGCTGCGCTAAACAAATTTGGGTACTTAGTCTTCATGTCTTCTTCCGATTCCCAAGTGTGATTAGCTCCCCGATGATGCTTCCACTTGACCAGCACCATCCTGATCTCTTTGTTGCGGAGTTTCTTGACTTTTGTTTCCAGTATAGACTCCGGTTCATCAACGAACCTTAGCCGTTCGTCAATCTTTATATCTGAATGGTCAGTCCATGGTTCCCTTTCGGGCACCAGACTCTTTCTTAAGTAACCAACATGGAAGATCGGGTGAACACCTGATAATTCTTCCGGCAAGTCCAAATGATAGGACTGATTCCCAACTCTTTCTAGTATCTTGAAGGGTCCTATGAACCGAGGTGATAGGTTTCCTCGCTTTACGAATCTTGTAACTCCCTTCATCGGGGAAACCTTCAAGTAGACCCAATCATCTTTTTGAAATTCTATCGCTTTGTGTCGGCGATCATGATAGTTCTTTTGTCGATCTTGTGCCTTTTTCATGTACTGTCGAATGAGTTGTATCTTTTCATTGGTTTCTTGCAATAAGGCAGGACCAGCTATTGGAGTTTCTCCTGTTTCCCTCCAACACGTTGGAGTCCTACACATTCTGCCATACAGAAACTCGAACGGTGCCATCTTGATAGTGGAATGGTAACTATTGTTGTAGGAGAATTCAACCAATGGGAGGTGATCGTCCCAGTTACCACCCAAATCCATGACACACGCTCTGAGCATGTCTTCGAGAGTTAAAATTGTTCTTTCACTTTGCCCATCGGATTGTGGTCTAGAGGCAGTACTCATTGCGATACGAGTACCAAGACCATTTTGTAAAGCAGTCCAGAAATTAGAAGTGAATCTACTATCTCGGTCGGAGACAATAGACTTAGGCACACCATGCCTAATAACGATTTCGTTTACGTAGATCTGGGCAAGTCGGTCCAGTGAGTAGGTTTCTCGGATTGGTATGAAGTGAGCAGATTTGGTTAATCGGTCAACAATGACCCAAATGGCGTCATGTTGACGACGAGTCTTAGGTAGCTTGGTTACGAAATCCATAGTAATATGGTCCCACTTCCGTTCTGGGATAGGAAGAGGTTGCATACTACCATAGGGTTGTTGGTGTTCGGCTTTGACTAGACGACATGTTCTGCACCTTTCAACATACTGACCGACATCTCTTTTCAATCCTGGCCACCAGAAATCGGCCTTCAGGTCGTTGTACATTTTTGTGCTGCCAGGATGAATTGAGAATTTAGATTGATGAGCCTCCTCGAGAATTACATCTCTCATGTTCCCGAACTTGGGAACTCACACTCTGCCATACACACCCTTTAGTCCAGTTCCATCATCTTGCATTAATGGCAACTGAATTCTGATATCTTCGTCTTTAACATTCCCTTCTTTTAGGGCCTGCAACTGAGAAGCTCTTACATCGTCTATGATAGTGGATGTCAAAATTGTAGAAGTCAAGGCATAACAATATGCCTTGCAGTAGGCCTTTCTGCTTAGGGGATCAGCCACTACGTTGGCTTTCCCCGGGTGATATAGAATTTCACAGTCGTAATCTTTGATCAGCTCCATTGACCTTCTTTGCCTCAAATTCAAGTCCTTCTGACTGAATATGTACTTTAAACTCTTGTGGTCGGTGAAGAGCTGACACTTGGTTCCGTACATATAATGTCTCCATAACTTGAGAGCGAAAGTCACAGCAGTTAGCTCTAGATCATGAGTAGAGTAGTCTTTCTCATGCGGTTTGAGTTGTCTATACATTTCCTCTTTGCATCAGAACAGCACCCAAACCCATGCCTGACGCATCAGTATAGACAACAAAGTCTTCGTTCCCTTCAGGCAGGGCTAATACTGGAGCTTCACTTAGCAAATTCTTCAGTCTGTCAAAAGCCACTTGTTGTTCTTCTTTCCAAAAGAAGGTTGCGTTCTTACGAGTTAGCTTTGTAAGTGGAATGGCGATTTTGGAGAAGTCTTTGATGAAACGGCGGTAGTAACCAGCCAATCCCAGAAAGCTACGAATTTCTGAGGCGTTGCGGGGTGATTCCCAGTTCTGGATAGCTTCGATCTTTACAGGATCAACAGCAATCCCAGCACCAGATATCACGTGCCCCAATAATTGGATCTGCCTCAGCCAAAATTCACACTTAGAGAATTTGGCATACAGTCGCTCTTTGCGTAGCAACTCTAGTAATTCTCTCAGATGTGCTACATGATCCTCTTCGGTCTTTGAATAGATGAGAATGTCATCGATGAACACGATGACCGATTTGTCGAGCATTGGCCGGCAGACTCGATTCATGAGATCCATGAAAGGAGCCGGCGCATTTGTGAGAGCAAACGACATTACCAGAAACTCGTAGTGTCCGTAACGAGTTCTGAAAGCCGTCTTTGGAATGTCATCTGGGTGTACTTTTAGTGGGTGATAACCCAAACGAAGATCAATCTTCGAGAAGTAGCTTGCGCCTTGTAACTGATCGAAGAGATCATCAATCCGGGGCAACGGATATTTGTTTTTGATTGTGACTTTGTTGAGTTCTCGATAGTCGATGCACATTCGCAATGTGCCATCTTTCTTCTTGACGAACAGAACAGGAGCGCCCCAAGGAGATGAACTTGGGCGGATAAAGCCTTTGTCAAGTAAGTCCTGTAACTGCTTCATCATTTCCTGCATTTCTGCAGGAGCTAAACGGTACGGAGCCTTTGCTATTGGAGCAGCTCCAGGAATGAGGTCAATGTGGAATTCCACTTGGCGATCAGGTGGCAATCCCGAGATATCTTCTGGAAAGACATCTGGAAATTCAGAAACAACGGGAACGGTAGAAGGAGATTGAACTTCAGCCTTTGCATCGACAGCGTAGGCTAAGTAAGCTGAACAACCCTTGGCAACGTGCCTTCGGGCTTTTGCAATTGAAATAAGGCATAAGTCGCCTTTGTGTCTATCACCATAAATACAAATGTCTCGGCCCTCAGGAGTGGTGATCTTAATAATCCTTTTCTTGCAAACAATTTGGGCCACATTGTGAACTAACCAGTCCATGCCTACTATGACATCGAATTCCCTAAACTCCATGGGAATTAGATCTATGTTGAACACTACATCTTCTACAAGTAATGTGCAATTCCTATACACTTTGTCTGCCTTAACTAACATGTTGCTAGCAGTCTCTATGTCAAGTACAAATTGTAGTTTGGAAGTTGGCATGTTAAATTGACGAGCAAATGTAGTGGAGACAAACGAACGATTTGCTCCGGAATCAAACAAGATACGTGCAGGAATTGAGTTAACATAGAACGTACCAGTGACCACCTCTGGGTCATCCTTTGCTTCTTCAGCTGTGATTTGGAATGCCCTTGTTGGAGCCCTTTGAGATTGATCCCTGCGAGCCGTGGAAGCTACAGAAGATCTTGCTGTTGATTGTTGAGCATTCTGATCTCGTGGGGGTTTCGGGCAGTCCCTTGAGAAATGGCCAAGTCTGTGGCAGTTGTAGCATGCATCATCTTTTCGTGGACAATGCTCCCAGTGATGGCCTTTCTGCCCACAGCAGAAACAGTACATGTCTTGAGTCTTGCACTCCCCAGAGTGCGCTTTTCTGCATCGCCTGCAGTCTCTCATTTCTGAACTGGCCGAAAAGGCTCTTCCCTTCTTGGGTGATGATGACTGTTGATGGGATTGAGGAGAGAATCCGGAAGATCCAGACTCCCGCTGCCTTTTTGGTGGCGACGGTTGAGTCGGTGTTGCGGCTGCTGACCCGATGACATAACCTGATAATAAGACGATCTGCTCCACATTCCGAGCAGCCTCAAGTAAACCGGCAAAAGTTGTATACCGAACCCCACTCATGGTTCGGCGAATTTCATAGTCTAGTCCGGCCTCAAACCGGGGTATCTTTCTCTCTTCTGTGTCAACTTGATGTGGTGCGAACAGGCTTATTCGAGTGAACTTAACGGCATATTGTGTAACCGTCTTCGTTCCTTGGGTTAGGTTCAGAAACTTCGCCTCTAGACGGCGCTTCTCATCGGTAGGACAGTATTGCTGAGAGAATACTTCCTTGAATTCACTCCATGACATGTGTGACACTACCTCCATCGTCAACACATGTGTCATGGCATCCCACCACATTACTGCGTCCCTTGCAAACATAGCGGTTGCAAAGCGGACCATGTCCTTGTCAGCGCAGTCGCTGATTCTGAAAGTTCTTTCCGTGGTGGTGATCCATTCCAATGCAGTCACGGCATCTCCAGTTCCATCAAAAGTAACAGCTCCGTTACTTTTGAAATCCTTAAATCTACAACCCCTTGATCGGTTAGAAGACCCAGTGTCTTGTCTTTCCTCTTGATCGTCTTGTTGCTGTTCCTTGTTCTTTCGTTTATCGGCCTTACGTTTCGCTTCGGCCTCATCTCTGGCCCTTAACTGATCTGCAAATGACTGAGCCTGCTCAGCCATTCGTTTGGATTGTAATTCGTTGTTTTGTTCCATGAGAGCTTGCATTATCTGGAACATTTGCTGAGGAGTCATATCGTCTCCTGACATGTTCTGAAATATAACAACTTATATTTAGAACATTTATTTGTAAGTCCTAAGTATTTACAGTTACCCTTTGTGTGTCCCCGTGTGCATGTCAATCCTATCTTAGTTCTAATCATTACTTAGAAGTTCATTCTAATATCATAACCTATGTTTGAGTCCAAGTCCTTGCGGACACTTGAAACCTCAAACTAATGCTCTGATACCAAACTGTGACGTCCTTGTTAATTAATGATATAATTGTAGCAATCACCAAGATCGACTAACAACCCAATTAGTATCATAATAATTGAAATTGAGTACTTAAATCAGAATTAAGCAAATCCACACTAAAGCAATGAAAGTAAATGTCTACAGTGTTTAAGTCTAGCTATTACATCATCATAATTGTTTTAATAGTAACAAATTCCCAGCCCCAAAGCTACATCGTCCATGTACCAATTAGCTTCTAAGGTCACCGAGATAAGAATTTGATTGCTTAAGATGAAGGTCCCGCTACACTCTTGCCTTTGCCTGTAAACAATGTGAGCCAACAGTAAGCTAAATGCTTAGTGAGATAACAGATTATGCAAACAACAAATATTTCTTTACAAGCAATGCTTAACCATGGGCAGTGTAAGCCCCATGTATGTGTGTACAGGCAGTGTAAGCCTCAATGTGTGTGTAAACCATGCATTGCTAGCATGGGGTTGGCAGTTCAAATGCTGATCGAGGATGTGCCGAACCTGACGGGATAACGAGTGGGATGATCAGTCCCCGACAGTGGCCTGCTGTCAGCCCCAGTCCAGGTCGCATCAGAGTGTGAAGTAATGATCATGCAGTGCAAGCATGATGTAAATAAATGCACTTTCAATTGAACGCTGGCTACATGTGTAATACATGTCAAGTACGAGTGTGCATCATAACAACAAATCATGTACGAGTGCCAAATGATGTATATGAACAATGTGAACATGCCATTGAATGTATAAACATGAATGCAAAAACAATAAATGTTCGAATGACAATCTGTTACTCACAGTGATTGGTATAGTGTGACTTGTCTCTGAATCAATGTGTGTTTTGATAACACCACAATGATCTGTAATGTAAGTGTAATAGTGAATTTGTGTCAGTAATTGCTTAAAAATTGTATTCTGAAAATTAAGTGTAATTGGGTCTGAATTCGGATGGTCCGAATTATAGATGGTCCGAATTTGGGTCTCTGGTCCGAATTTGGTGGATCCGAAATGGGTGATCTGGATTTGGTCTTGATCCGAAATTGACTAGGTCCGAAATGGGTATGGGATCCGAAATATGCTAGTGTCCGAATTCACTGTGGATCCGAAATTATGTTGGTCCGAAATAGGTGATCCGAATTCGGATGGATCATCATCCGAGTTCATACTTAGAAATTTTTCTAATATTTTCCAGAATTATGTTTTTGACCATTTTTGCATGTTTTGAGTCTAATATTGTAAATATAAGCTTAATAACATTGTTTTAACTTATATCATAACATTTGTGTACCAAACAATCCGCTTGTGTCCGTTTTTCTACATATCTTCGAAGAACACACACTAAAACAAACACATAATTTCAGAAATCATACTTAGAGTGTGAATCTGATTCTGAAATTTTGTACACTATAACATATATGCTCGATTTCAACAAATCCATCATAATATATAACATGCATTAACATCTTGAATCAAAATCCTATGATTCGGATTTCACAAAAACCGAACCAAAAACCATCAAATTTGCAAGTTTGGATGAATGTTACCTTAAATCGTTTGTTGCAATGCTTATTGTTCCTTCCAAATCACTTGAATCCAGAATTTTAGCACTTGAATCTAACAATTTTCGGATTATTGGATGATGAATTGGTGGGTTTTTAGAGAGAGAAAAAGAGAGAGAGTTGAGAGAGTTAGAGAGAGAAGGAGATGGTGAAAAATGAAGGGGTTTTCTCTTTTTATGTCTATTTTTGACCCATTTGCATAACTCACCCCTCAACTTCGTATTTTCTCATTTAACTAATATTATGATCAAAGTAACTTAAATTGACATAATAATTCATTAACACAACCATTAAGTCCAAATAATTGTAATTACACATAATTGAAAATTGGGATGTTACAATTACCAGGGACAGTATCAGAATCAACAAGGACAGTATCAGAACCAATCAGAAGGGCGATATCTTCCGAGTAGTTCAACGAGTCAAGCGAATATAGCTGGTGTGTTATCCAATGTCACATCAGACAGACAGCTAGACGGCACTTATGACTGGAGTACGCATCCAGAATCGAACGCTATAGCATTTATGGCTGAAGTGACTGAGACTGGAAGTGAAGGGGCAGAGGATATCACAGGGGATAACAGTCAGAATGAAAGCAGTCTGATGTGGGTAGAGAAGTCAGCTGATCAGACAATTCTGGAGTTTGCCGCTCAGATGGCCAACGTGGAATCAGATCATACCAAGGTAAGTTTGAACTTTTCTCTTTTCCATGAGTTGTGTGTTTTATGTGCTACATCTAACGATAGGTTAAATATAGTAATAGAATCACATCAAACCATATCTGCTCAAAATGAATTGTTAAAAACCGATAATGCTAGCCTAGTAGATATAAGGCAAGATCTTAGGGATAAACTTAAGGCTGATGCACAGGATGTTATAGTTCTAAAGGACAAACTGAGCGAACAGTGTGTTAGGTTAGAAGTCATGTATGAATATGTTGAGGCATTAACCAAGGAGGTTAAAACCAAAGACATAGAGTTAGCTGAATCTAAGGTAAAGGTAGCTGACGTAAATAGTAAACTTGAAAAATTTAGGAACTCATCTCTTAACCTAGGGAAAATTTTAGATGCACAGCGCCAATCTAAAAAGCCTGTAGGTCTAGGATATCATGAGAGTCCTCCACCTTTCAATGTCAATCTAAGAAAGTTAATCTTGTTCCGTCCTCTAGTAATAAACCTGTAGGACAACACAAAACTGACTTTAACGATCAGGAGGATGAACCAGTCGCTATAGTTGAACCTAAAGAGCCATACACTAGTGAGACACCTAAGTCAAAGGGCACAAACAAAAAGTCAATTGAAAAAGTGTCTTGCTTTAGATGTCACGAAAGGGGGCACGTTGCTTCTAGCTGTCCATATAGGAAGGTAGATAATACTCCTAAGACTGCAAAGCCGGAACAACTTAAGCCTTGTTCAAGTGTTACAAGCACTAGTAGTTCTCAGAATACCGAGAAAACTGTGCAAGCTGCACCAAAATCTGCTGTGAAACAAATACCGGTGTCAGGTCGACCAAAAGAAGTGATTAGGACTAATTCACCAAATCGAGTCGTTAATCAATCTAGGTCAGGACCACAACAAAATTATAGGAGTACTACACCTAGCAGAGCATACACTCCGGTTAGGTCACTCAGTCTTGTAAGACATCAAACACCAGGTAGAGCTCAGGGATATCAATCGAAAATGCCTTATAATCGAAACTATTCAAGAGCTCCACAGCAAATGCCTACACAAAGGCCGAGAGTGAACATAAATCACTCGACACCACAACATGCTCTAAATCAAAAACCCAAGTCACCTGAAAGGTGAGATGGGTATTTGAAAGAGTTCAAGTATGTGGACGAGAATGGTATTACCAAGTCAGTGATGGCTTGGGTTCCCCGTGATAACTAACGTATTTTCTTTCATGTGCAGGAGATAACTACAGGTCCAAACAACAAATGGTTCATCGACAGTGGTTGCTTCAGGCACATGACAGGGGAAAGAAGTCTCCTTCCAGACTTCAAGGGAGGGAATCGGGGATTTGTATCATTCGCTGGCAATAAGGGAGGAAATATCACCGGTACTGGAGTGGTCACTAATGGGACGATCAAGTTGGATCAAGTTTATCACGTTGATAAACTGGTTCACAATCTCATTAGTGTATCTCAAATCTGTGATAAAAAGAATTCAGTGCTGTTCACTGATACTGAGGCGTTAGTGCTAAAACCGGGGTTCAAAGTACCTGAAGAGTGGATTCTGATGAGGGCTCCAAGGAAGAATGACCTGTACATGCTCGACATGAACAAGCCAGAATCTTCAACGGGACCAATTTGCCTCCTATCTAAAGCTTCAGAGACTGAGTCGGTTTTATGGCACAAACGCATGGCACACTTGCACCTAAGGAAGATGAACAACATTACGAAAAATGGACTGGTGCAAGGTGTCCCTATGAAGAGTTTTCAGTTCGAGTATAAGTGTCTATCGTGCAAGAAAGGAAAACAACTCAAGAAGGCACACAAGTCCAAGACTCAGAACTCAATCGCTGCCACATTCGATTTGTTGCATATGGATCTCTTCAGACCAATCAACAAAAGGAGTATAGGTGGTAGTTGGTACTGTTTATTTATTACTGACGATTACTCACGTTTTTCTTGGGTTTTCTTTTTAGGTACAAAGGACGAGACGGCTGCCAAGCTCATCGGGTTCTTAGACCAAGTGGAAAATTCATATGGAACAAGGGTTAAACGAATTCGAAGTGATAATGGAATAGAGTTTAAAAACACAGTAATTGGTGTATATTGCCTATCAAAGGGCATAGTGCATCAATTTAGTGCACCTTATGAGCCACAACAAAATGGGGTCGCCGAACGGAAAAACACGACATTGATTGAGGCAGCAAGGACCATGTTATCGGATTCAAAGCTTCCTACCATGTTTTGGGGGGAGACAGTGAATACCACATGCCATGTTTTAAACCGAGTCCTTACAGTCATATCTTTGAACAAAACCTGTTATGAAGTTTTGAATAAAAGGCCACCTCATTTAACTGGCTTCGAACCTTTTGGGGTACCATGTACTTTAATGAAAGCAAAACATTAACCTAAGTTTGGTGAAAAGGCTGACGAAGGATACTTCCTAGGTTATGTGCCGAACTCACCAAATAAAAGGGTTTTTAATAAATCAAATGGTACAGTAGAGATTGTGTATAACATTGAAGTCACAAGTTATACACATGAACCCCAAACTGGTCCAGAATGGATATTTGATTATGAGAAATTGTTTGAGTCATTTAACATTCATTTGGATGAAAATGCAGTTACTATCGAAAAGGACATGTCGTCATTAAATCTGAATGACGAGGGTCATAGCTTTCTGAGGACCACTTTTCAATCAACATCTGAGCCTACTTCAACTGAAGATAGATCTCCAGAAGTTACTGATTCTGAAGCGGCTACAAATGAAAATCAGACAACAACTTCTAGCTCTGAGGAAAATGTCCATGAGGAAGAAAATGTGGAGAAGGAGAGATTATTCATGAAGATGTTCCGGAATGGCAACCAGATGATGAAGTGTTAGGTGATGAGGAAGGTGAAGCAAATGAGATTATTATTCAAAAAAATCCCATCACCGATACATATCTGCCAAGTGAACATAATGTGATTGACATCGAAGCGGTTAAAGTTGCGTTAAATGCTGAATCACAATCTGACGAGCCTGCCAGAGAGCTTACCAATGAAGAAAAGAGAAAGCTATGGTTTAGGGCAGAGAAGAAGAAGTTAGATGTGAAGGAAAAGATGCGTGTGTCTGGTGCTGGAGAGCTATCAGGAAATATTCTAAGCTGGTTCTTTTATCGAGAACTGCAGCTATTCATTATTAAGTGAAAGGATGGTCTCCAGTATCTTAGGAGAAGATTGAAAGATTTCAACTCCTTGCCAAAGGTTGAGATAAAGGCGTTGGCATGGAAGGAGCTTATAAATATCGGAGACGACCCTTATGCTGAAATCATACCAAAGATCATTAGAAGGGAAGGGAGGTCGAGAAAATTTGAAAGGCTCAATCCGAGAGTTGTCAAAAGAGTGATGGAAAATACTAGAATTGATCCTGGTAGACCTTGGATGAAAATATAATATAAACTAGTTAGATGTTTGAAGAAAGTCCCACTAAAGCCAATGCCACAGAACGTCTTGAGTAATCTTAACTGGTGGTACGTTGAGAGTGAAACAGGTGAAGCGGTGATTGAAGACTTAGAAGAAAAAGTCATTCTTAGAGTGTACGATCCACTGCACCTAGTTAATCTTTCCAGAGATGACCTTCAAGTGTTTCATACTCACAAAATCTCGAGTGATGCACATATGGAGTTTGAGGCTAGAAAGTATCAGAATGTGGTTAAAGTATGTGTTGAGTAAGGCCTGTATGCTGGTAGTAGTTTAAATAAACCTAGTACTTAATTAAAATGTAAATAGTTAGAAGCTATCGTCAAGGGGGAGTCTGTTGGTACACCATGTGTGACGATAGCAGTCTAACTTGTATTAGCATTTTGTCTAAGTTCATCTTACAAGGTATTGAATATTAACTAGTGTTTGATATATGTGATTTTGTGTGTTTGATATTTATTGATTGTATGTTTGAACTTGATGTAATGTATTACAAGAAGTTCAAACATAATGTCCAAAGATTAATTCAAACATAAGTTAAAACATATATTCAAATAGAAGTTTGACATGTAAAATTCGAATTTAGGGTAAATTCGAATTTAGCATAGAAGGTAAATTCGAATTTGTCACGTGGACAAATTCGAATGGGCCTTGGGCCTGGTTCGAGTTTATCCCATGACAAACTCGAATGGGTCTCTATAATTAGGGATTAACTCGAATGATTAGAGGACTTTTTGCAGAATTTCGTGAGTGATTAGCAGAAGGCGATCTCGAGTTTATCAGCAATCTGTGTGTGTTTTCGGAGAGATTCATCGCGTAGGTTCGTTCGTAGTCGTTCGTACAACGCCGTGGTAGTCTCCGTGTTCCGTGCATGCGTGTGATCTTACCGTCAAGCCGCTAACGAGGATTCCGCACTCGTTGGTGTGTGTCGCGTCTAGATAGATCTGTAGTGTGAAGACTTACATGCAATTCACCAAGTGTCATTCGAAATTGAGTCCAAAATATTTGAAATTCTAATTACTTCATTGGAAATTCAATTTGTGACCTTCGAGTTTCAAATCAACTTCATTCGAATTTCACATTGTGTTCTTCGAAATTTACTTAAAAGTCCTCGAGTTTTCTACAAATTGCCTTCGAGTTTCATTCTAAGTCACTCGAAATTTATACTTTGGAGTCCGAGATTTACTGCTAGTAGTTCTAAATTTACCTTCATCTACTCGAATCATACTCCAAGTCACTCTGAGTCATTCAAGTTTTGTTCAATTGACTTCGAATTTCAATCTGTTTCACTCGAGATTTACTCTGACGCATCTGAGATACATGTGGTTCACTTCGAAATTAATTCATTACTCTTCAATATTTATCCAGTGTCATTCAATATTTATCAAGTACAATTCGAAATTCAGTCCATTGCATTCGAGATTCAGTCCATTACATTCGCGATTCAGTCCATTGTATTCGAGATTCAATCTACATCATTCGAGATTCATTCTATTTTTTACTCGAAATTCAATCAATATTGCATAGAAGGTCTTGGAAGATCAAAATCAACAATCAAAATGTCTAAAGACGCACTAGCTAAGGGTACAGAAACCAAACTTCCAATTATATACAGAGGTGAATATGTTCGATGGTGAAAGAGAGGTTTTTGGAATTTTTCAAATTTCAGGATTTAGCAGATGAGATGCTTAAAATACTAATAGAAGGTCCTGCCCAGTTCTTCATAACAATTCCTACTATTCCAAATGGAAACCCTCAGTTCCAGAAAGGGTTCAAGAGGTCACTGATGCAAACCTGAATGATGCTCAAAATAAGAGAAAGCTAGGAGATAAGACTGCCAAATCCATATGGGATGAAGTATGTAAACCGATGAAATGTTCCGACAAAGCAGCAAAACACAGAGTGAGGAATAGTCTGATGACATTTGAGAACTCCCGGGCTAGCAAAAGGGAACTCTTAGAAAATAGTTATTATAGGTTCGTCAACCAGATTAGTGAAATTAAGCAGAATGGAGTCTCAAATTGAAACTAGGACATAAATGTCAAGTTTTGGAATGTGCTCAACCCTGAATGGGAGAAATACTCATTGATAATTCAACAGACCAAAGACATAGACGAAATAGACATACACATGGTCTTTGAGAACCTCAACAATTATCAAGTGGTCGTTCTACTAACAAGAAACAAGCTGAGAAAGCAACAAATGATCCTCTGGCACTTCTATCTGAGAAGAAGTACAGGCACATATCAAAGAAGAAGAAGCGAGTTTTGATAAGCAGCTCATCTGATTCCTTAATAGGTTCTGATATTGAAGAGATGAAGAATCAAATGGCCTTATTGACCAAACCATTCCAGAATAAGTTTTATCAGAAGTCGACGAACAACAAGCTTCGATATAAAAGTGGGTCACGGAAGTATGAAAAGCATGACTAGTATGAGCAAACTGGGGAAAATAGTTTTAAAAGTATGAGAAGTATGATAAAAAAGGAGAAATCTGTGTTGAAAGAAGAAGAGCCAAAATGCTACAACTACGACAAACCGGGTCACTTTTCCTGAAAATGCAGAAAACCAGTGGTGAAGAATTCTGAGTACTATAAAAGAAAGGCACTGACTGCTGTCAAAGCAAAAGGAAGCTAGGAAATTTCACATAGCATAAGATGATCATCGGCTTCAGCTTTTCGAGGATGAAGAGATACTGGAGATGAATGCACACATTTGCTTTCGATCGGAAACATTTAAAATATGTAAGAATCTGAGAGAAGTGAATCAGCTATGCTCGCTGAAGATGAGATCTGGGTTGGGCTGACCGATCAAGAAGAGCATGATGTAAAAGTTGAAGATGTTGATTCAGAGGATGAGTTGAGAGAAGAATTGCTTTGATGGCCATTGGAGGCGAAGGATGCAGTAAAGTGAATGATGATGGACCGGATTCTAAAAATTCTGAGACACCTGAGGTAGACTCTAATCATGAATTTGATAATGATAATTTCTTTGTGCTTGAGGATAAATTTATGTAAATGTCTTGTATGCCTAAACGTTTAGAAAAATCATTAAAAGCCAAGAAAAAGAATGCACATTCACTTTGCTGTCTGTTTCTATAATTGAAGGAAAGTTAAACATGCTTCAACTTGAAGATGATAAACTTAGTAGCACAAATAACGACATAAATGAAAAACTTAAATTAGCTAAATTAGAGAATGCTAATTTTTCTTAAGACACAATTCTACCTTTGAGGAAAGGACTAAACTTTATGAAAGTATCAAAACCTTGGAAGTTGAATTTTCGAAAAGAGGTCAAACAGATCAAACAATTCATTTAAACCAACCAAAGTAGACCGAATTTTAAAATTCAAAAGCTGACATTGGTTGTCAAAATCCCAAGTATCTTACAAAAGCATTTTCATGTTCACCAACGTTATATGTTACAAGGTACATGAATTTAGGATTAAAAATGGTGTTTCTGAAAGCTTCTAAGAAAGTTGAATCTGGAGAAGATCTGAAACGGTTGAGCATTCTTCAACAAAACCATTGGAGCTGCTACACATGGATTTTTGTGGGGCGATGAGATTACAATCTATTAACGGGAAAAAGTATATATTAGTAAATGTTGATGATTACTCTAGACATACATGGGTTTTCTTCCTCATATCCAAGTCTGAAGCTACAGAAACAATAATTAACTTCCTGTGTCGAATTCAAGTGAAGCTCTAGCTAACGTTCAGACCATTAAAAATTATAATGGTACTGAATTTTAGAATAAGTCATTGGAGACTTTTCTTAATACTTTAGGAATCACTCACCAATTTTCGGTTGCTCGTACCCCTCAGCAGAACGGTCTTGTCGAACGTCGCAACCGTACTTTTGTTGAATCTGCACGGATGATGCTAGCCTACTCTAATATGGCGTTATTCCTTTGGAAAGACACCATACGGATCGAAAAATGAACGAATTCCTAATGTAAAATTTTTCCATGTCTTTGGATGCACGTGCTTTATTCTCCATGTCTTTGAAGGCATCATGATAGCTCCTGGACAAGTCAGTTCAGGACCCGAAGCTCAACAAAGAACTTCTAGAAAGTCTACTAAACCTAACGATAATGCGAATGATTTTAATACTTCGTTCGGTAATTTTTATGGAGATTATTTTGATGAGCGTAATACTGAGTTATCTAATATGCTTCCTAACAGGGTTACTGAAGATCATGTAGTCGTCAGAGATCATTCTGCACCTGAGATTTCTGGAGAAGTTGTACAAATATCGACTAATTCAAAGGATGTGTCTACACCTGTAGCTATTCCTTCTGAAAGTGCTCAACAGTCCAAAGCTCTGGAAATTCGAAACTCACCCCTTGAAAATTACAATATACCTACATCTGAAACCGCAATTACTCTTGAGTTTCTAACTACTTCAAAATCTAATCCCCGTCAACCCTATCTTGATTTATAACCCAACCAAGATCAATATCAACCATAGCGTCACGTGCTCAAATGGATAAGGGATCATCCTCCAGAGAATATCATTGGAGATCCCTCTGCGTCAGTCCAAACCCGAAGAGCTACAATCAATGAATGCTTGTTCTAAAATTTTTTTAGCAAGATGGAACAAAGACAGTCAAAGAAGCTCTTTGGGATTTTGATTGGATCGAGGCCATGCAAGAGGAATTAAATCAGTTCGAAAGGTTGGGAATATGGAGACTGATTGAGAAACCGAAAGTGTTACACCCTTGCCACAATACCCACCATTACATCACCCAGGATTAATGGCAACACAAAATACATTAATGATCTGATAATTAAAAATAAAAGCCAAACAACTTATGGTGCTACAAGGTTCAAGTCTAGGTCTACATACTCAATAATTATTACAACCTAAGACAAGAATTTCCATTGGAATCCCCTTTCTTGTTCCTTTACCGATTGAGTAGTAGATATCCTAAAACTTCAATAATTGACATACCTAGAAGGTCCAACATCGGATTTTCCTTTGCCTAATAAATGTAAGCAATTGAGGGGTAAG
This sequence comes from Centrapalus pauciflorus, assembly GCA_020465985.1. NCBI lineage: Eukaryota > Viridiplantae > Streptophyta > Magnoliopsida > Asterales > Asteraceae > Centrapalus > Centrapalus pauciflorus. Next base: position 247,665 of record JAANYP010003578.1, on the reverse strand, counting down.
CAAAGCTTAGTGAGTACAGAGATTATACATTTTATAGATATTTATGCAGCACACAATAGTAACACCGGCAAGAAACGCCGTATAGTCTCTTCGTACACGAACTACGAAAATTAGGTGCAGCTTGTGAATTCAAATTTCATGAAATTCAATCAATCTAAACATAAACATATGAACAATTATCAATCCAACACATTATATTGAATGATTAAAGAGAGAAATATTACATTGGTGTTCTTGGCTTTCTTACAAAGCAATCCTTCTTTTCTCTCTAATTCCAGCCGTGTATTTTTGTGTAATATGAGATTCCTCTCATAACAGCACACATACACTCCTATTTATACACAATACAAAGTATTGAGGATTTACACAAACAACCCCTGAACTTTTACAATAAAATTGATTACAACTCTATATAAATTTGTACCCAACAATCTCCCCCTTAGAGATGAAATCAATTTTCAAATTAAAGTACATTGCAGGGAACTTGAACATTCTTTCTTGAAACTTTTCTTACACCTTCTCTTCGATCTCTGAATCTTCTTCTTTATTGTCTCACTCTGATCTTCACATCTCTTCTATTCTGATCTTCTCTTTTCTTGTAAGCACACTCCCCCTTGGATCATGAATAGCTTTTAAATCTCTTCCTTGATCAATTGTCTTGAGATGATGTAGTAATTGCCTTCAGTTGATTTCAAACTACTCAACAGTTGTTTCTGAAATTCAGCTTTTCTCCCCCTCATGATGATCATAAAAAATTATGAACATCATGCAAAAACTTCAGAAACATTAATTCAATGAAATTACAGTAGAAGAAATACAACAACAATTACAACTCAGAAATTATTACAAATTGATTTTCTCCCCCTTAAACTGACATCTCTCCCCCTATACAAAACAGATTTATCTCACCCCCTCAAAAAGTTCACTCCCCCTCGAATTGATATTATATCTTTTTAGAACAAAACAAAGCTTTACAACTTTGGGGAAAATGAAACACATTCATTTTGTGAGAAAACAAGTCCAGGTCCACATAGGATTCCTGTTTGCACAATAGACAAAATCTATGTGACCTACTTTCAGCGCTGGCGTGATGTTAACACTGGTAGGATTTCCAAATAGTCATCGTGAAATCCTTTATCATGAAAGAATCACTCTTATTTGTTCCGGCTTAGTCACTTTGGACTAGCAGTTTATAGTCACGCAGACTGTTAGACTTGATGTGTCCTAAAAGTGTATATAATTAGCTCTAGACAAAATGTGCATCAAATGAAATTGGAGACCGGAGCAACTGTCTTCCTTGTTCCAATATCAATAATATCCAAATGATATATCGATAGAAATGTGTTATATCTCCGTGATTATTGAAACAGAAATCTTTTGAGAGATAACTGAGTAGTTGGTGGGGTTAAGTGCATGCGTCACTGGGTCCATGACGTCTTTTTCAATATCAAGTCACCTAGGGCTTGATAGATTATGTGGATTACCCAGCAGACACAGTGTTGGTAGGATTTTATTTTCTTCAAATCCTTTCTCAACACTCAGCTCTCAGCATTTTTCAACTAAGCTCCCTCCGGCTCACTTTTAAGAAATGAATTCAGTCAGCTTTATAGCAAAAGCATGACCTGATGCACCACCATCTCCTTTCAATATCAATATCCCTCTCATTTACATTTTATCTCTGCTCGACCCTGTCAGTATCCCGTGATAACTGACACTTCTCAACTAATAAACCTAAAGAACCCTCACCCACACAAACTATAGATGGCTTGCTCCTTGGGTAGGTCTTCCGGTTCTGGATAGACAATAGAAGCGAAATTTATGCCTATCACTCAGATTGGTGCATAATCGAAGTCAGCAGAAAGATTTTCAGCTTTGAAAGGTCATGAGATATGATGAAATCCAACTTATATGGTATTGGAGATGATATGCAGATAATTTTGGGAGATATCAGAATGAAATGGAAAATCTGATATATGATATGAAAAGAATAAGATTTTCTTGAAAGAATTAGCACATGGGAGATAACAGGAGAATCCAGTATAAATTGGAAGAGTTCTAACAAAAAGAATCTCAGAAGAAATGAGATTATGAAAATCAAAGAGATTAGATCAATTAATCTCAATGATAGATTCAGAGATTCATAAAAAAAATTTCTTTCAGCTCAAAAACTCTTTTTATGTGTGTGTCAAATATTTTCGTGAAAATCACACATAGTTTTGAAAAATGTCATCGTCAAAGTGCATCTGAAACTCCCCCTGGAAATAAGCAGACACAGTTAGTCAACTCATAGAAATGAAACAAAGAGCAAAAAATTATAAAAATAAAACTCCCTATTTGTCAATTCAGCATCAGAGTTGAATGCAGGGCAGGAATTCCAGAAAGATTCGTCTTTCAGAATCGGGTTCTAATCTGAAGTGATTAGAAGCCATTTGTCGCATAAGCTTGGGTTTCAGTCTGAAGTAACTGAAAACCATTGTCTCTGGTTCATTGAAGTCCGGGTTCTAGTCTGAATTTAACTAGAAACCAATTTTGAGTTGAAGCACGGGTCTTGACCTGAAGTAATCAAGAGCCTATTGAAATGAAGAACGGGTCCTTATCTGAAATGATAAGAAACCTATAACCTGCAAAATTTAAGATGTCTTTGGTATCCAAACAGATTTGGATCCAGACTTGTTAGCGCTCTTGGGTACCCATTTCAAAACAGGTTTTGGTACCCACTTGTACTTGGGTTTAGGTACCCATTGCATGTTATAACTATCAGCTTCTCTTTCAAACGCAGAAAACAAATTTCTTTGAGTATGAGAAAATTGAATATCTGAATTTCTAAAGAAACTTGAATTTGAATGATCAGACTTTTGCGAACTCTTCTTTTTGAATAACTGTCCGGTTCTTGCCTGTTTCTGATAATACTTGGTATTTTTCTGTGAATTTGTTTTCTGATTAGAATGACCAGTATTTTCAGAAACTTTAAGAAAATTTGACTTCGAAGATTCACCGGTGTAAATCTTGACCGGAAGTTGTTCAACAATTTTATCTTTGCCGCTGTGTATCTTTAACAGATACTTAAGTTTAAGATCTGAAGAAGAATCAAACTTAGCAGAGTTAGTTAGATTCACTTCACTTTCAGAAGACAAACCAGAGTGATCAACATTGGATTTTAAACACACTGAAGAAGGGGTCTTAACCTTTGACTCAGTTGACGAAGTAAACACATGTAATTGTTTTGTAAGATGAAGTATCTGATCTTCCAAACTTTTGATAATGACTAAATTTGAATTTCTGTCATGATCAAATGATTGGTAATCAGATTTAAAAGATTGTTCTTTGATTAAGAACATTTGTCTTTCATCTTCAAACAATTCAGATTTTGATTTAAAATCTTGTTCTTTAAGTAAGAACTCATGTCTTTCCTTCTCAATCAAATCTTTAGTTAAAGACAACTCTTGTTGAAGAGCAAAAATTTCTTCATTTCTGTTTAAAATACAATTCTGATCAGTTGGTTTTGTCTTACAAAGTGTATCTTCAAGATCCTGAACTTTCTTGTAAAGATCAGATCTTTCAGGCAAAAGATATTTAAGTTGAGTTGCATTCTGAAAATTTTCTTGTTTCAGCTCATCAAGTTCTTTAAGTAATTCAGATATTTTCAATTGATGAGCACTACTCTCAGAGTTTTGTTTTTCTTTTAAGCTTTGAATTTCTTCATTCAATATTTGTACGTCACGTAACGCCAAATGTTTATCAGTATTTAACTGAATGAGAATGTCGTAATTGTTCTTACGAATCTTTTCAGATTCAGTAAGTTTGAAAATCAGCTCAGACTTTGAAAATTGTTCAAACATCATTATGAATTGCAGAAAAATGAACTTCCAAGATCTTTTATGGACTTATGAAAATTTGAATGAATCTTGATTGAATAAAACTGAATCTTGAATGATTAATTTGTTAAAAATCATCTCTGATTTGACTTTTTGACATTGAAATTTTAGATTTTCTGCAGAAAAATGCTCATAACTTTTTTCTGGAGTGGAATTGGGCCTCGAAAATTTACCGAACCGGCTATGCCAATTCTAGAAATGTAGATCTCTTTTCAAGCTTCGATTTGACGTATGGTAGGCCTTCTAACGATGTTCCAGTCAAAAGTTATGACCAATTTAAGCAGAATAAGTCATATTGTCAAACTCGAATGATAAAAGATGAAACTCGAATGAATAAGAATCAAACTCGAATGATGAAGAATTAAACTCGACTGAAGTAGCTTGAAATTCGATGAACTAAGTATGAAACTCGGTTAAAAAAAAATAAACTCGATTGATTAATCACTAAACTCGAATAACAAGGAAACAAACTCGAATGAATAAGCCTGAAACTCGAATGATAAAGGATTAGAACTCGAATGAATAAGCCTAAAACTCGAATGATAATATCTTGCAACTTGAATGATACAGCTTGAAACTCGACTAATGAGGCTTGAAACTCGGTCAATGAAGTGATAAACTCGAATGATACTTGATGAAACTCGATTACCACTTTATAAAACTCGATTGAAGCTTTGATCAAACTCGAATACTTCTTTGTAAAACTCGATCAAAGCTATGAACATAGAGATGCCCGACTTTTAACAAAATATTTCAAAAATCAAGTTCAAAAAATCCAATTTTCAACAAAAATCCACAAATTGATTCCAGATTAAAATCGAAGCTGCGGTTTTCACACACAAACACTTTTTGTGAAAACAACTTGACCAATTTCAGATTAAAATCCTTGAATTTGACAAAAAACAGTCAAGAACACAAACTTTTCGAAAAATCAGAATACTCCAAATTAAATTCTGATTGTTTGGAATTAAAATCTGAGATATATCTCAATGGATTCGACTTTAAATGCTTCCAAAATTGATTTTCTGAATTTTAATAAAAACGAATGTAACAGTGTTTGATTATTTTACAAAATTCAGATTCAAATTCACTCAAATTTAGCCATATTAGGCTCTGATACCAATTGTGAATTCAAATTTCATGCAATACAATCAATCTAAACATAAACATATGAACAATTATCAATCCAACACATTATATTGAATGATTAAAGAGAGAAATATTACATTGGTGTTCTTGGCTTTCTTACAAAGCAATCCTTCTTTTCTCTCTAATTCCAGCCGTGTATTTTTGTGTAATATGAGATTCCTCTCATAACAGCACACATACACTCCTATTTATACACAATACAAAGTATTGAGGATTTACACAAACAACCCCTGAACTTTTACAATAAAATTGATTACAACTCTATATAAATTTGTACCCAACACAGCTCCATCGTGCCATTGCGCAGAATCAGACATTCAATTGAGGCGAAATCTACCATCAGGGATGCTACACCTACCCATCAAGACCTCAGAGGGATCAGCTCAAGGTCATAAAGTCTCGGTAGAGTCGATTTTACTAGTTATGGCTCGCAAGCCCATCAGAAGATGCACAACAAAGAATACGGACATGCAACAAGCAACAATGTGCATCAACATAAACGCAAGTTAGTAGAGTGCCAACTGAAATGAACAACAACTAACATAGAATAAAGGTAGACATATACAATCCTAAGTACTCACAGTGGGTGTGTTTAGTTAACTTCAAATTATTATTTCTCTTTGGAATTTCAACCGGATTCACAAAAACCCCATTGTGTTAAAGAACACCACAAGGAACCTGTTACATTTTCTTAGAAAATTACCATCAATGATTATTGAATAATCATTCTCATCAAGTTTTTCAATTTTAAAGTATTAAATCTTTGGATTCGTCATCTGGAATTCACATTTAAAACCCATTGTTTGGATCGTTATTATGTCTAAAGAACTCATCATTAAATGTCTTTATCTAATACCAAAGATATCTCAAAAGTTTGATTATTAATCCAGAAATTCAGGTCCCTTAACACAAATCCAAAGTTTCGTTTGAACTGAGGCCGACTCATTGAGTCAGCCTGTCCGACTCGCCGAGTCGAGGTCCGAATTCCGGATCTCGGCCGGATTTCTTGTAACAACCTAACTTTTGGGACCAACCTAATATCTGATCATCGAACCAATAATATAATTTTATTACATTATTTGATTTATAATTTAATTAAGTATTGAAATATTTAATTAAATTATATAAATATTTAAATTATGAATTAATAAATTATTAAGATAATTAAATAAGAGAGATATAAGATACAAAAGTAATAGTGAGTTAAGTAGAAAATATAACTAGTTGACGTATATAAACGGAATTTAGGTTCATAAAATCAGATATACTCTCTCTCTCTAGCTTCTCTCTTTAGACTTCTTTCTACTCTCTCTCTCTCTACTCTCTCTCTACTTCTCTCTAAAAATTCTACCAAACCGACCGTCGGATTATCAAGATTTATACATCATCGGGAAGATCTCGAAGAATACTACAACAATCTACTATTATATGCGTGATATCATATGAATTTGAGGTATGAATTTACGTTTAAAGTTTATATATATTTTCGGTTTTAAAGATATAAATTCGAGTTTAGCATTTTCATGAAATTAAGCTTGATTAATTTGAAATTTAACTAGAAAATGTATAATATAAACGAATTCAGGTTTAATACTTAGTATATATAATATTTTAGACTTGAAAATGTAAAATTTAAAGCTGTAAATAAAGAACAAATTCGAGATGCCAAGAACAAATTCGAGTATAGCTAAAATGGAACCAAAATCTCGAATTTGTCCCTAAATTCGAATGAGTTTCAAATTTAAGGAGCTAAAGTCGAATGATGTCATCAAATTCGAATATGCTTCGAATTTAGTATATAATTCTTCGAATTTAGTATATAATTGAAATGGTATTCGAATTTACCTATTTATATTCGAAATTTTCTATAGATGTTAGGTATGGATTTGTGAATGGTTGATAAAAGTCAAAGGATTATATTACGAGAATGTGTAATCATTTTTTTTTAGCTACAAAACTTTCCAATATAAACCCTTTAATACATGCACATAAAAATATTGAGGAAGGAAATTCCGACCAGTGAAGGTATTAGTAATTTACTAAATTGCTTTTGTTTATTTAAAATCAAATGATTCTTCAAATTACTATAGGTTCGAATTTGATCCACATATTCGACTTTGATGATTACAAGATTATATGTTTCGATTTTGATGTCTTAAATTTTAGCTTATATTCGAATTTATTAACATAAAGTCGAAACCCACCCCTAAATTCGAATATCTTGAACAAAACACATAAACAACACATAAAATAACAAAATAATTAGCTTAATGATTATATATATATATATAGATGATAATATATATATATATATATATATATATATATATATATATATATATATATATATACACATTGATTTTTATAGAATATTAAATAAGCAAATGAAAGAAAGAAAGATTCTAATGAGATTAATGATCATATGATCAAGATATGAGATTTTGAGATTAAAAGACCAACGAACGAATATTGAGCATATTAATAGGATGAATACTGAATACACTATTCAAAATTGATATTATTAACAGATTGAGCAACAAGCAAAATGGCGAGCATCTGAAAGTCTGACATAAGTCAGATTGTGGTTCTAATCCACTACAGATTGTGAGCAACAGAGCCAGAGCCAGAAAGTAAAAGAGCACAAATAACCAGTAACTGTGAGTTGTAGATTTCACTTTAACTGCATATTATGTGAATTGAGACTTTTGTTGCTTTATTCTGATTTATTTGGCATTCTGATCTTGAGCTTATTGATATATTGTCATAGTATATTTACTATGATTTGTTGAGCTGAATATTTCTTCTTCTAGATTCGATTCTTGACGAGTCATTTGATTGTTAAGCTTAACACCATCACTATTGCTCAGTGTTGGGTTAATGTTAGGCTTATGATGTGCTGATTTACGTGATGAAAGCATAGAGGGTAGCTAGAGCTGAGCATTCCGATGATATCCATATAGAGCTTTTACTGGTAGCTAGCCCAGTACGTGGCTGATCCCCACAAATGATGCGTGTGTATGGATTTATCATCATCCGAGCATTCCTTATAAATTTGTCTAAAAGTCTCAAGAGCAACAACAGTTTTATAACTGCGAGCTGAGCAAAGTCGGGCATCTAAAGAGCATTAATTGGCCAATGTCCCTACAAGATTGAGCTGTGCGTGAGCCTAGTGCAGTGCATAAAGAATAAAGCTGAGCCGTGCATGAGCCGAGTGCAGTGCATGTGCTTCCGTGTTCATAATTGCATGTTAAATGTGAAATTCTACATTCTCAGTAAGCAAATAAACTTACCTCGTTGTTGCATTATTTTTCAGGTAAAGGCAAAGGATTGGCTGGACCTAGTTCATAGGTCAGGACTTGAAAGAGCTTGAAGTGCTTTAGAACCTGTTTCAACACCTTGGTACTTGATTGGTGATTGAGCTTTGGGGTTCGGGGCTAGTTTACATTTGTGCTTTAATGAATATAGTCTAGAAGTCTGTCCCTATCACTTAATTTTGTCTCTGATTATATTAACTTTAATTCCGCACTGTTAATTTTATCTTAGTTTCATGATTGATATTGCGTTGCTACTGGGCCTTGACTTAAGACCTTTGAGAAATCTTGGGTCTCACAGGATGGTATCAGAGTAATAGTTTGAGTGAATCATCGTATTACATGTAATACATGATCTCAAACTTGTGCAATGCTATAGTATCAATCATGACAGGATGGCTTGAACTAAGATAGGTATTCAGAGACTAGTAGGACGGGGCATGAAAGGGTACGATGTGCTAGGCTAATGATCTAAATGTTTAGTGATTTGAATTTCAGAGCTATGTCTGGAGAAGGTGGACCATCAGGTGGCATGACCCCAGAGCAAGTCCTGGAAATGATGCAACAACTAATTACCCAGAATAATGAGCAAGAAAACAAGTTTATGCTATAGCAAATTGAATCAATAAAGAAAACTGAAAAGAGAAATAAACATAAAAAGAAACAAACTGAACAGTCAAGCGAATCGGAATCCGATAATGAGCATGTCAATCAACGAGTTGTGCAGCCAAAAGGCTGTAGATTCAAAGACTTCAAAGCAAGTGGTGCCGTAACGTTTGAAGCTACAGTAAATCCAATACAAGCGTTAGATTGGATAAGTCATACTGAAGAGATCTTCAGTATTTCAGAATGTCTGGACAGCAATAGAGTTAACTTTGCTACAGCACTGTTTGTCGGAGCTGCTAGAGCCTGGTGGAAAACACAAAGGAGCATCTATGGTGAGGAAGCAATTACGAAATTGGACTGGGAGCAGTTCTTGGAGATGTTCAACGCCAAATACTGCCCAACTGACAAAAAAGACGAACTCGAGATGCAGTTGATGCAATTGAAACAAGGAACTAAGACTGTTGATGAATACGAGCATGAGTTCTCGAGACTTTGTGGCTACTCGTCATATCAAGTAGCAACGGAAGAGCGTAAGATAAACCGATTCAGACTGGGTCTGAATCCAACATATAGAAGACAAATGAGTAGCATAAAATTCAAAACGTATCTCGGTATTGTGGAAGCAGCAAGGATGGTGGAGCGAGAATTCACAGATTCGAGTTGTGAACCCGCTATGATGGCTATAAGTCCTACGTGTCCATCTCCACCTAAGAAACAGAAATCCAGTAGATTCTTCGGTTCATCAAAGTCCAGTCAGCAGCAGTCACAAGCATCCTCTACGCCTCAGAAAACTAGAGTCTATTCCATACAGTCAGGAGCACGACCGTGTAAACGCTGTAACAAATTTCATAGCGGACGCTGCAATCCTAGAGATGTGATGTGTTACACTTGTAACCAGATTGGACATGGAAGCGAAGAGTGGCCAAAAAGAAATGACGTATGCTACAACTGTGGTGAGCGTGGACATTATGCGAAGCATTGCTCAAATGCACACCGGCTTACTAATCAGGAACAACCAGTTGGCAGAGCAATTCAACAGAGTACTACAATGATACCTACAGCAAAGGCGCGAGCTTTCCATATAACTGCTGAGGATGCCGAGGAGACACCAGAGACGCCAAAAGACCCCAATGGTAACTAATAAATGAATTAATTCCGTTGCCAGCTGAAGTTCAATTCCAAAGTAAGTAGTGAGTTAACTGTACAACCCTGTCATCGATAGTGAATAATGCGGATGACCTATGGGTTGTATCAGTTAAAGTTACTATACAAATACATTTCTAATTAGAAATTATACCTATAGACAATATAGGTATTGTTATCGGAATCATGTATGATTCAAAACTCGAGAGAAAATTTAAAATATAATCCTAAACACAAATTACTTCGTAAATCATAGTAATCAGAAAGATTAGAGCGTATCTTATAATGAGACAGAGGTAGAAGTAGTTGATCCAATAAATATTAATGAGAAAAGTATTTGAATCAAATTGACAAACATCCGAGGACAACTTGAACGAGAATCAAAGAAGTCATAGGCACAAAGCGAGAGTGAAAAGAAAATAGATTGAGATTTTGAAAAGACAAGCAACTAGTCATGAATGACTAATGAAAAGCCGTCAAATGCCAAAATAAACTTAAGTGATGGATCCTCACTATGTCGATGCGAGACTAGTGAGATAGTCCATATGGGATTATTATTCCACCTAATTGTACATAAATGAGAAGCTTCCGCCAAAAGAGTAAAGTAATTTTGAATTCAGAAATTCACCAATGAAGATTCACACCTAAGTCTATACATATAATTAAACAGAATCAAAGATTATTGCTTTGTCAAAGCCTCTTGACCGAATTGCACAGTGAACTAATAGAGGAAGGCGAGGACGATAAAGTAGAAGATAATGTAAATGGTCGTGGAGAGGGTTTTGGAACCCTGGTAACTCGAGACTTGACTTCAATAACAGAATCTGCCGTTTTGTCTAACGAATCACACCGAGAAAGCCTAAGTAAATTGTTGATTTCTATCAAAATCGTTTCCTTGGAATTCGATTCCGTATAGTATTTGTTTTCTATGTTGTTAATATTCCTACTCACTGGAAGAATTGAAAGCGTATGATCTCTTCAAGTTCGGGATCATATTTGACTTGCCTGAGATATCCATCAACTGTTGAAACTGTTGCAAAGAAGATGTAGTCGATTGTAACTCCAAATTTTGATTCTCTGTTCGAACTCCTGTATTGTTCAGCGAGCTTTAAATGCAGCATTTCAATATTTTGCCTCAATCCCATTCTCGGCTTCTAAACGCTCGATCAAATTGGAGGATTTTGCTTCTCGAAAGGCTGCTTATGTAAAGGATTTGACGGATATGGCAGTACAATTGGAGACCAAGGTAGGTAAGGTGGAGTCGTTACACGAAGAGTTGGCTCCGGTTGTTGTGCCGGAGGATTGATTCCATTTGTTTGTCAAAGCAACGAAAAATATAAGTCTTCATAGCAAGTCAGCACAAATCAAAAATTGGTTAAGCGATTGATGATTGAAACATCATGAATAAAAGAAACATAAAGTACAGATATAAGACTCCCGAAAAGCTCTGTATCTATTTCAAGAGCAAATGAAAAGAGATATGAGCTAACTAATATATAACTGACTCAATATCGAATGAAAGAGATATATGAGTTAACTCATGTATTGAGTTGTTAACTGGATTGATTATGGCATAAAGCATGAAGCTCATATATTGAGGGTATGAATGGTAATCAAGAATTCCAAAAATGATCAAACAGTACAATATTGAATCAAATATGAACTCCGAGAAGAGATTTGAATTTTTATACTTATGAATCTCAAAGAAGCATAAACCATGAAATACAGATGGTGCTCGTTCAGTGGAAACACCACAGAGGTTCGCAACAGTTTTGGGAATCAAGAGATATCATAAAAGCTATCTACCCAAGTCTGTTCAAACATATCTAACTCCGGGGACGAAGTTTGTGCGTGGTGGAGCCCATTCTGTAACAACCTAACTTTTGGGACCAACCTAATATCTGATCATCAAACCAATAATGTAATTTTATTACATTATTTGATTTATAATTTAATTAAGTATTGAAATATTTAATTAAATTATATAAATATTTAAATTATGAATTAATAAATTATTAAGATAATTAAATAAGAGAGAAATAAGATACAAAAGTAATAGTGAGTTAAGTAGCAAATATAACTAGTTGACGTATATAAACGGAATTTAGGTTCATAAAATCAGATCTACTCTCTCTCTCTAACTTCTCTCTCTAGATTTCTTTCTACTCTCTCTCTATTCTATCTCTACTTCTCTCTAAAAATTCTACCAAACCGACCGTCGCATTATCAAGATTTATACATCATCGGGAAGATCTCGAAGAATACTACAACAATCTACTATTATATGCGTGATATCATATGAATTTGAGGTATGAATTTACGTTTAAAGTTTATATATATTTTCGGTTTTAAAAATATAAATTCGAGTTTAGCATTTTCATGAAATTAAGCTTGATTAATTTCAAATTTAACCAGAAAATGTATAATATAAACGAAGTCAGGTTTAATACTTAGTATATATAAGATTTTAGACTTGAAAATGTAAAATTTAAAGCTGTAAATGAAGAACAAATTCGAGATGCCAAGAACAAATTCGAATATAGCTAAAATGGAACCAAAATCTCGAATTTGTCCCTAATGAAATTAATGAACATATGATCTATTGAGATTATTATTTACAAATAATACAAATGAAAGAAAGATTCTAATGAAATTAATGAACATATGATCAAGATATAAGATTTTGAGATTAAAAGATCGACGAGCGAACATTGAGCTTATTAATTGAATGAACACTGAATATATATTATTCAGATGATATAAAGGCTAATAAATATCAGAAATGATGTTAATAACAGATTGAGCAACGAGCAAAATGGCGAGCATCTGAAAGTCTGATATAAGTCAGATAGTGGTTCTAATCCACTACAGATTGTGAGCAACAGAGCCAGATCCAGAAAGTGCAAATAACCAGTAACTGTGAGTTGTAGATTTCACTTTAACTGTATATTATGTGAATTGAGACTTTTGTTGCATGATTCTAATTTATTTGGCATTCTGATCTTGAGCTTATAGATATATTTTCATAATATATTTACTATGATTTGTTGAGCTGAATATTTCTTAATCTAGATTCGATTCTTGACGAGTCATTTGATTGTTAAGCTTAACACCATCACTATTGCTCAGTGTTGGGTTAATGTTAGGCTTATGATGTGCTGATTTACGTGATGAAAGCACATAGGGTAGCTAGAGCTGAGCATTCTGATGATATCCATATAGTGCTTTTACTGGTAGCTTGCCCAGTACGTGGCTGATACCCACTAATGATGCGTGTGTATGGATTTATCATCATCCGAGCATTCCTTATAAAATTGTCTAAAAGTCTCAAGAGCAACAACAGTTTTATAACTGGGAGCTGAGCAAAGTCGCGCATCTAAAAAGCATTAATTGGCCAATGTCCCTACAAGATTGAACTGTGCATGAGCCTAGTGCAGTGCATAAACAATAGAGCTGAGCCGTGCATGAGCCGAGTGCAGTGCATGTGCTTCCGCGTTCATAATTTCACGTTAAATGTGAAATTCTACATTCTCACTAAGCAAATAAGCTTACCTCGTTGTTGCATTATTTTTCAGGTAAAGGCAAAGGATTGGCTAGACCTAGTTCATAGGTCAGGACTTGAAAGAGCTTGAAGTGCTTTAGAACCTGTTTCAACACCTTGGTACTTGATTGGTGATTGAGCTTTGGGTTTTGGGGCTAGTTTACATTTGTGCTTTAATGAATATAGTCTAGAAGTCTGTCCCTATCACTTAATTTTGTCTCTAATTATATTAACTTTAATTCCGCAATGTTAATTTTATCTTAGTTTCATGATTGATATTGCGTTGCTACTGGGCCTTGACTTATGACCTTTGAGAAATCTTGGGTCTCACATTTCTAAATCCGAGATGTAACCCGAAATAACTTGACCCGAAATTGACCCATCCGAGTTCAGGTCCCTTCAGAATTCGGGTCCCATCCGAGTTCGGGTCTCAACGCTTAGCAATTTTTCCTGATCTTGAAGTTTCTCTGAAATTTTGAAAATATTTTGTAACTAACTAAAAGACTATAAATGGACCTTGATAGCAGAAAACATGTTAAACCAAGTTTTAATCATTTTGTCTGACTCGGAGGAGGAATATACTCCCACCAGCCGATACAACCCGGAGGTGTCACCGAGGAGGGCCCAACTGAGGAGGACGACCCCTCGGAAGACGAAGAACCCATGGAAGAGTCAGACGAGAGGTAACCCATGGAGGAAGACAATTCCTCCAACGGATGGGGAGAACCATCCGGAGAGGACCCACAATTCCCAGTGGCCCCCTCTTACATCTCATATCACCCACCTGTACCATCTCACCACACTGGTCCTCGGATGAAGTTCACGGTCCGCAAAAGAGTTTTCATGCCGAGACGGGAGTCTATCCCCGTACCGGCACCACAACCAAGTTCACCACCAAGACGACGGGCAAACGCCCGTAGATGGGGCTGGATGCCCGAAACCCTCCAACAGTGGAGGCGAGAGGAGGGAATCCCCTCCCAGTTTGAGATCGGAGGACCATCCTCCGCACCTATCCCACCGCTCACCCAAGAACCCGCCTATCAGACCATACCTCTCTTGGTAGCACGGTCTTCAAGGAACGACCTCCAACTACGGTTGCTTAAGCAAGATATTGTGAGATGACAGCTCGTTTAGAGTGGGAGGAGTTACAAAACTCCAACCTATACTGGGCTAACCAGCATGCCATCGCCATCCAACATGCCGGACTAGATGAGCTTCGCCAATAATTAGCCGAGAGCGAGGCCCGTAATGAGGAGCTGACTCAGCGCCTCAACGCAATTGAAAAGGGAGGGACCCCCGATCACTCCCGCACCTAGTTCCCCCTCTATCTTTATAATGTTAGGAAATTATTATGTAATAGTGTAGGAATAAAAATTTTCGGGTAATAACCCGCCCCAATGTAAGAAAATTACAAATGATTAATGAAAATTGCGGGTTATTTACGAATCTGTGTTTGATGATTATAGAACTGTGCCGTAAGAAAAATTTAAATCTCTAAGACTCAACTTCTTACATTATGCTCTTTTCTTTAAACTTAAGATATTGCCGCCAAAGAGAGCTATGAACACCGCTGATATCGAACAACTGGTCGCACAACGAGTGGCAGTAGCTATAGCCACGTATGAAACCAACAGAAACAGCACCGCAAACGGCGACGGAGGTGCTAGTCGCACCACGGGAGGATCTGATTCAACCGAGAAGGGGTGTGGAATCAAAGGATTATTAAGCTGTAAGCCTCGATACTTCAACAGGAAAGAAGTTGCTGTCGGGCTAGTTCATTGGTTCGAGAAACTGGGGTCTGTGTATCGCGTCAGTGGTTGCATCGAGGATGAGAAGGTCAAGTTCGCCACCCACACTCTTCAAAATGGCGCATTGACATGGTGGAATTCTTATGCTGAATCAGTGGGAATCGATACAGCTTACCAACTCGCTTGGACGGAGTTGAAGCAGATGACAGATGAGTACTGTCCTAGGAACGACCTACAAAAGATGGAGTCCGAGTTCTGGAATCTGGCTATGAAAGGAACGGATGTAGCAGGGTACACCAACAGTTTTCATGAGTTGAGTCAGATGTGCCCACAGATGGTCACTCCGTAATACAAAAAAATTGAGCGCTACATTTGGGGACTCGCCCCCCAAATCCAAGGGAATGTCACCGCATCCAACCCAACTACTATTCAGAGAGCCATACGAATGGTGAACAACTTAATGGACCAAGTGGCCCGAAGGAACGAGGCCAAGGCTGGGGAAACCAAGAGGAAGTGGGAGGACAGATCAGAGAAAGGTTCGGGTTCACAGTCCAAGAAGCCCGAAACCCTCAAAGCTTTTGTCGCCGGAACTGAGTCAAGGAAAGGCTATACCGATACTAAACCATGGTGTAACCGATGCACCTACCATCACGTAGGTTCCTGTCCAACCCCTTGTGGGAAATGTAAGAAGCTCGGTCAGCTGACCCAAGACTGCAAGTTTAACGCCAACGGAGGCAACAGCGGCACGCAAAGAAGCTGCTTTGAATGTGGGAACGCAGGGTATTTCAAGAAGGATTGCTCTAAGTTAAGGAACAATGGTGGGGCTCAAGGCAGAGCTTTTGTATTGGGAGCAGGCGATGCTCGTTAGGATCCCAACGTAGTGACGGGTACATTTCTTCTTAATGATATGTATCCTTATGTGCTATTTGATACTGAGGCTGATAGAAGTTTTATATCTGCTACATTTAGTGAACAACTGAATGCCAGTCTTTCCCCATTAGAAAATGCTTATGCCGTAGAATTAGCGGACGGAAAGTTGATTGAAGCGAATAGTATAATTAAGAAGTGCACACTAAAATTGGCGGATCATCCCTTTAAGATAAATTAGATGCCTATTGAACTCGGAAGTTTCAATGTAGTTATCGGTATGGATTGGTTGTCAGACAACCATGCCGAAATCTTATGTGGTAAGATGTCGTAAGAATACCGCTTAAGAAAAAGAAAGTCCCCACAGTCCAAGGAGAAAGAAAGAATCGCCAGTTAAACGTCATCTCTGGTCAAAGAACTCTGAAATTCCTTCGAAGAGGTTGTCAAGCAGTGTTAGTTCAGCTAGTGGAAAAGGAATCGAAAGAGAAGCGACTCGAAGAAATCCCAGTAGTTCGTGACTACCCAAAAGTCTTTCCTGAAGACTTGCCTAGACTTCCACCAACTAGGCAAGTAGAATTTCAGATTGACTTGGTGCCTGGAGCTGCACCTGTCCCACGAGCACCCTATCGATTGGCACCGTCAGAGATGCAAGAATTATCCAGTCAGTTGCAATAACTATTGGAGAAAGGATTCATCCGACCAAGTTCCTCACCTTGTGGAGCTCCGGTCTTATTTGTCAAAAAGAAGGACGGATCCTTTAGGATGTGCATCGATTACCGAGAGCTGAACAAGTTAACGATCAAAAACAATACCCTCTCCCCAGAATCGACGATTTATTCGTAGGTCTTGCCGGTTATTATAGGCGATTCATAAAAAAATTCTCGAAGATAGCTGGTTCTTTAACGGAATTGACTTGAAAGGACATAAAGTACAACTGGGGTGAAGATCAGGAAACGACATTCCGACTGTTGAAGCAAAGATTGTGTAGTACACCTATTCTGTCCCTACCGGAAGGAACAGATGATTTTGTTGTTTACTGCGATGCCTCACACAATAGATTGGGTTGTGTGTTAATGCAAAGAGACAAGGTTATCGCTTATGCATCGCAACAACTTAAAGTTCATGAGGTAAACTACACAACTCACCACCTAGAGCTTGGAGCTATGGTATTTGCTCTCAAGATATGGAGGCACTACCTTTACGGTACGAAGTGCACGGTGTTTACAGACCACAAGAGCCTGCAACATATTCTAAACCAGAAAGAGTTAAATATGAGGCAACGTCGCTGGGTTGAGCTACTTAGCGATTACGACTGCGAGATTCGTTATCATCGGGGTAAGGCGAATGTTGTAGCTGATGCCCTGAGCCGAAAAAAACTGGTTAAACCTTTGAGAGTCCGAGCTTTGGTCATGACTATACAGTCAAACCTAAACTCTCAAATCTGCGAGGCACAAGAGGAAGCGGTCAAGGAGGGTAATCTGCTGGATGAAGCCTTGAAAGGAATGGAAAAGCAGTTTGAAATCAAGACGGATGGATGTCGGTACTTCATGGACAGAGTTTGGCTACCGAAATTCAGAGGATTGAGGAAGCTGGTCATGGATGAAGGGCATAAAACAAGATATGCAATTCCCCCAGGCTCAGATAAGATGTATCATGACTTGAAGGGAATGTACTGGTGGCCAAACATGAAGGCTGACATTGCTACGTATGTCAGCAAATGCTTAACATGTTTGAAAGTTAAGGCTGAACACTAGAAACCATCGGTATTGTTGGTTCAACCGGAAATACCACAATGGAAGTGGGTGAATATTACCATGGACTTCATCACCAAGTTGCCAAAGACTTCTGGAGGTTATGACACCATTTGGGTGATTGTGGATCGACTTATAAAGACTACACACTTCTTGCCAATCAAGGAGACTGATAAGATGGATAAGTTAACACGAATCTATCTTAAAGAAGTCGTCTCAATGCATGGAGTGCCTATATCAATTATATCAGATAGGGACAGCCGGTTCACATCAAGATTTTGGCAATCATTGCAAGAGGCGTTGGGTACACGCCTAGACATGAGCATAGCCTATCACTCGCAAATGGATGGTCAGAGTGAAAGGACGATTCAGACCTTGGAAGACATGCTAAGGGCATGTGTTATCGAATTTGGCAAAAGTTGGGTTAGGCACCTACCATTAGTTGAGTTTTCCTATAACAACAGCTATCACTCGAGTATTAAGACTGCTCCATTCGAGGCACTTTATGGGCGAAAGTGTCCGTCACCACATTAGTGGGCTGAGGTAGGAGATAGCCAGATCACATGACCCGAGATCATCCAGGAGACCACAGAAAACATAGTCCAGATTCGGAACCGATTAAAGATAGCACGGGATCGACAGAAAGGCTATGTAGATGTTCGACGGAAGGATTTGGAATTTCAAGAGGGAGATCAAGTAATGTTATAGTCTCGCCTTGGAAAGGCGTAATCCGTTTTGGGAAACGAGGAAAACTCAATCCTCGTTATATCGGACCATTCAAGATCACCAAAAGAATTGGTCCAGTAGCCTACCGACTCGATTTGCCCCCAGAGCTTAGTAATGTTCATAATACCTTCCACGTATCCAACCTTAAGAAGTGACTGGCTGATGAAACACTTGTTATACCCATGGAGGAGCTGGTGCTAGATGATAAGTTGAATTTCTTTGAACAACCCGTGGTAATAATGGACCGAGAAGTCAAGAAACTAACGCACAGCCAGATCCCGATAATAAAAGTCAGATGGAACTCTAAGCGAGGTCCTGAGTTTACATGGGAACGCGAAGATATGTTCTGAGAAAAATACCCTCATCTGTTCTCAAACAAGCAATGGAGAACACAAGCTAATTTCGGGATGAAATTCCCTTAACAGGGGGAGACTGTAACATCCTGCATTAAACCAGGTTAGCAACTATGACCTAATAAGTATTTACTAGCCAAATATACCCTCATCAGTGGTTATTAGCAATTAATTAAAGTGATTTACAATGTTTATAAGGAAATTCAAGTCAATTAAATCAATTTCATCGGTGCGATGAATCGACAAATCAACTAATCCGGTCGATTTACGATATGAAGGATTAATTCAACTAAGTACATAATTAAATTATGATTAGTGACACTAATCATACACTAATACAATTACTTAACATTAATTATGCAAGACTAAAACAATTCATTAAAACAATGCATCTAAAAGTATTTATGAAATTACAAATAAAGGAAAATACAAGAATACATTTTTAAATATTTTTATACAAAAAAAAATAAAAATACATAGAAATACCTTCACATGGCCGGCCATAGGGTGGTACATGTGTAGGTTTTGACTTCAATTTTTTATTTCAAAACTCCATAACCCATCAAAATCAAATCCTCCTTCACCATCCTCTTTCATTTCATAAAAATCTCACACTCGACCTCCACTTTCACCATCTTTTCAAGATCTTTTCCTTCTCTATTAATAGAAGGTTCCTTCTCATTCATTTCCACACATTCAAAATCCAAAAATTCTCTCTTTCTCTCTTAAAAATTCGGCCACCACCTCCCTTAGAAAGTCAAACTTTGCAAATTTTTAATCTTCAAGTTTTTCAAGAAAGTGTTGTGGAACAAAGTTCAAGATCAAGTATTCTACTCATTTGCATTCTTATAATTCATCAAAGTAAGTAAATACTAACTTATTATATCTAACATTTATGTTTATATAAGTCTTGCATAATATATATAATCACCAACAAAAACAAGTTGCATAAAAACTCAGGTTTATAAATCTCTAATTTTGTTTTTAAGTTGTTTTCTTCAAATGTGTTTATAAATATATAAACACATCATGAAAGTGTAAATATTATGAAAACAAGTTATATAAATATGTTTTATAACTTTTATATAAGTAGTCTTTGAATAAACAATAAGAATCCCTAGTTATTTCAAGTTTATTAAATACGGAATTTCGGCAGAAATGTTGCATCAACTTTGAAAAATCATAACTAACTCATAACTTAACAAAATGAGTTGATTCTTGTCTCAAAAGTTAGATCTATGTCTTAACTAAAAAGCTGGAAGTTCTCA
This sequence comes from Centrapalus pauciflorus, assembly GCA_020465985.1. NCBI lineage: Eukaryota > Viridiplantae > Streptophyta > Magnoliopsida > Asterales > Asteraceae > Centrapalus > Centrapalus pauciflorus. Next base: position 227,327 of record JAANYP010003578.1, on the reverse strand, counting down.
TAAATTATTATGGGGTTTAGAACCCCCAGATATTATTTGGGAACCTGAAAGTTTGACAGCTCAAAAATGGCCAACATAGGGTTTTCAACAAGCTTTTTCCCTAACCTAAACATCTCGAAAAATGGCCGTTCTTGACTTTAAAATTCTTTGTATACAGTAGTTTAGTGTCCAAGAAAACCAAAGCCTAAATCGTTTTGGAGCTTGGTGAAAAACAGCCTCAAAGTAGGCCGAAAAACCTTTGAAAAGCTGGAAAATCATATATATATATATATATATATATATATATATATATATATATATATATATATATATATATATATATATATATATATATATATATATATATATCTATATATAGGTTTTATTGTTTAAATACCCAACCTTACAAGTTTTATAAATAAAATCCACCTTAAAACGTAAGTCTATATATTATATATATATATATATATATAATTATCTATATATATATATATATCTATATAATATATAGACCGTTTTTAAGTGGGTTTTATTTATAAACTTATAATGTTGGGTGATTTAAGACATAAAAACCTATATATATATATATATATATATATATATATATATATATATATATATATATATATATATATATATATATATATATATATATTTATTTATATTTATATATACATATTATCATATATGAGAGTTTTTTAGTACTTATTATCACTTAGGACTCGATTAAACACATCCGGTGCATCAACCATCAAAGAACGTAAACTTGTATTTTTCGTGAATACTTTGCCATCACAAGCTGGGTGAGTCTTCATAGCCCCTACTTTCACACTGTTATGTTTTGGGGTTGAAATACATGCTACGTTTTCATATGGACACGGAAACAACTTCATTTCTATTATGTATTACACATGTGGTTCGATCAGCCGTCAAATCATGAACCGTTAATTGCATTTATTTCTAAGCGCGAATATATTGTGGATAGATCTATCGAAAGTCATGTCCCCCATTCGGGATAGTCTTAATCGGCAAACAGCGGGATGCATATATATTCAACTCACGGCATTACGTATGGGAATACTACACAGGGCAAACTCATTTAATTAAGCTTCGGTCACATGATGGTTTATATGTAATACATAACAAGGAATTTATGATTTTATAAATCAAACTCAACTGTTGTTGTGCATACAAGTAAGATTTACTTGTAAACCTATGAGCTCACCAATAGTTTTGTTGACGTATTTTAGTGTGTATTTTTAGGAAATTAAGGCAAGCGCACCGCATTGGAAATATTTTCAAGCTTCCTTACTTTTGGAGTCACATGCATTTTCAAACCATCGGATATTTATTTGCATTATTTTGATTAATTTAATTATGTATTTAAATCTATGTATCAGCGAACTACTTACACCTTATGTTGATTATGTAAAACATTTCTATATTTCAAAGTTATATCGATATATTTTTGAAAATGTCCATATAGTGGTCGTTCGTTATGATTATGGTTACGCTTCTGCGATGTCATGCTTCGTTGCCAACCGGGGTAACGGGGTGTGACAGTACCGCATCATGTTGACGCCTAGTCTTCGGCACTTGGTAAGAAAATCCATGGTGATATGTTCCCACTTCCATTCAGGAACGGGAAGTGGTTGCATACTGCCATACGGTTGTTGATGTTCAGCTTTCACCAGCCGGCAAGTTCTACATGTTTCAACAAACTGACCAATGTCCTTCTTCAATCCGGGCCACCAAAAGGTACCTTTTAATTCATTGTACATCTTTGTGCTCCCAGGATGTACAGAAAACTTTGACTGATGCGCTTCCCCAATAATCACTTTTCTCATACCCCCAAACTCTGGCACCCAAATTCTCCCATAAACACCTTTCTGACCAGAGTCACTTGTCTCCATAATCCTTTGCTGCAATCTTATATCCTCGGTTCTAATATTTTCTTCATTTAAAGCTTCCACTTGAGTGGGTTATACTTTAGCGATAATCATGGAAGTCAACATTGTAGAAGACATCATGTAGCAACAATCTTTAGAATATGCTTTACGGCTTAAAGCATCGGCTACAACGTTAGCCTTACCCGGAGGATAAAAGATGTCACAATCATAATCCTTTATAAGTTCTATCGAGCATCTTTGCCTAATGTTGAGCTCTTTCTGACTGAAAACATGCTTTAAACTCTTATGGTCCGTATAAAGTTGACACTTAGTACCATACAAGTAGTGTCGCCATAACTTCAAAGCAAATGTGACAGTTTTTAACTCCAAGTCGTGAGTCGAGTAGTCTTTCTCATGCTGCTTTAGTTGTCTCGAGTCATACGCAATAACCTTTCCACGCTGCATTAGTATAACGCCTAATCGCAGCCTCAACGCATCCGTATAAACCACAAAGTCTTCATTACCCTCTGGTAGGGCAAGTATTGGTGGTTCGCTTAAAGTCTTCTTCAAAATCTCAAATGACTCCCTTTGTTCAGCCTCTCACACAAACGGCACATTCTTTTTCGTTAGAGCAGTCAAAGGAACTGCAATCTTTGAGAAGTCTTTTATAAACCTTCGATAATAACCCGCCAATGCTAGAAAACTTCTTATCGCTGTAGCAGAACGAGGCGGCTCTGAGTTCTTTATTTCTACCACTTCACCTGGATCCATCAAAATCCCAACTGCCGATATCATATGCCCCAAAAATTGAATATGTTGCTACCAAAAATCACACTATGAGAATTTGGCTTACAACCTTTCCTTTCATAATATTTCCAACAAATCCTTCAGGTGTATGGCATGCTCAGCTTTAGACATTGAGTATACCAAAATGTCATCTACGAATATAATCACCGATTTTTCCAACATCGGTCTACAAACCCTATTCATGAGATCCATAAAAGCAGTTGGGGGCGTTGTTTAACCCAAATGGCATAACCAGAAACTCATAATGCCCATAACGAGTTATGAAAGCCGTTTTCGGTATATCCTCCTCTCGCACTTTCAATTGGTGATACCCTGATCATAGATGAATCTTAAAAAAGACGCTAGCCCCATGCAACTAGTCGAATATGTCATCATTTCTCGGCAACGGATACTTGTTCTTAATAGTCAATTTATTCAGCTCATGGTAATCGATGCACATTGACATTATGCCATCCTTATTTTTCACAAACAATACATGGGCTCCCCATGCAGAAGAACTCGGTCTAATGAAGCCGTTATCTAACAACTCTCAAAGTTGTTTCATCATCTCTTTCATTTCGGTAGGAGCAAGAGGGTACAGAGAAGGAGCTATGGGGCAGCTCCAGGGACCAAGTCAATACGGAATTTCCACTTGACTTTCAGGTGGCATACTAGACAAGTCTTCCGGAAACACATTCGGGAATTAAGAGACAATAGGAACATCGACCACAGTTTTCTTTTCAGCCTTGGCATCAATAACATATGCCAAATAAGACTCACAGCCCTTAGTAACCAGCTTTCGGGCCTTAGCAATCGTCAACAGACACAGATCCCCGCTTCTCTTGTCCCCGTATATGCTGATCTATTGCCCCTCCGGAGTAGTTATCTTTATCATTCTTTTATTACAGACTATGTGAGCTTCGTTTTCGATCATCCGGTCCATTCCGAAAATAACATCAAACTCACTGAACTTATCGGGATTAAGTAAAGATTGAAGACTACATCTTAAATCACTAGAGTACAGTTACGATATACGTGATCTATTTTGACTAAAGAATTACTAGCAGTTTTAATGTCAAGTACAACAGATAACTTAGACAGAGGCATTAACAGTTGTTGAGCAAAAATAGTAGACACAAACGACCGATTGGCACCAGAATCAAACAGTACTCGTGCAGGCATAGAATTAACAATAACCATACCCGTAACCACCTACGGGTCTTCCTTATCCTCATTCGCAGTTATTTGGAATGCACGAGCGGGTGCCCTTTTTGGCTAGATCTCGCGGTTGACTGAACCACCACTAGATCCCCCAGAAGATCGTGTCGAAGACGGAGCAGCAGTTGGGGTTCCCTTCTTACAACTTCTACTATAATGTCCCCATACACCACAGTTATGGCAGCCATCGAATATCCGTGGGCACTCATTTTTGTAGTGGCCCAACTCTCCACAACAAAAGCCAGAACATCCATTAATGCACTTGCCAAAGTGCTCCAGACGACATCTGTTACAGTACTGTGGTTCTGTGTTGATAGAGTACGCACGAGCTCGATTAGATGAGCCAGAAGGTCGATGGCATGACTGCTGAGCTGAGTAATGCCACGAATGTGAATAACCCGAGTAACCTCCCTCGCGTTGGCATTTCAACGGTGACGGGTGTGTAGGATTAGCAGTAGTGGCACAAGACCCAATCGTGTACCCAGACATAATCAGTATTTATTCCACATTTCTGGCGGCTTCCAGTAGGCCAGCAAATGTGGGATAGCGAACATTACTCATGACCCTTTTAATCTCTAAATCAAGACCAGCCTCAAATCAGGTCACTTTCCTGTCTTCAGTATCCACCGGATGAGGCGTGAACAAAGTCAACCTCGTGCACTCTACAACATATTGTGACACTGACTTGGTTGCTTGCATCAGTGTCATGAACTTAACTTCCAGTCCATTAAATTCTACCACTCCATTTCCCTTAAAGTCCTTAAACCGACAACCTTTGTCCTTACTTGATGACCCAGTATTCTCATCTTGATTATCGTCATTACCATATTTCTCCTTCTTCTTTCTCTTGTCCTCCCATCTTTTAGCTTCGGCCTCATCCCGAGCACGAAATTGTTCCTGAATCATTTTGTTTTGCTCTGCCATCATTGCTAGCATCATTTCTCTTGTCTGTTATTGTGTTATTCCTTCTCCAGACATATTCTGAAATTTAAACAAATAACTTGTTTAATAATCAGGTCATTTATATAAAGACACCACCCATTGTCCCGTATCAAAGTGAATTTCCTATAATTACTAGATCATATCCTATCTTAGTTCAGATCGTCACTTATAATCACTACATGTCATCACCTATTTTTAAGGTCAAGACCTCCCGGACAATTGAATCTCAAACTACTGCTCTGATACCATTCGCTGTGACACACTTGCCACAATAACGACCATTACATCACATAGGATTAATGGAAACGTAATATACATTAATGATCTGAAATACTTAGTACATTTCAGGAAGATGAAAGTGCATACTTAAAAATAAAAGTCAAACACCCTATGGTACTACAAGGTTCCAGTCTAGGTCTACATACTCAATAATTATTAAAACCCAAAACAAGAATTTCCGTTGAAATCTCCTTTTTTGTTCCTTTACCGATTGAGTAGTAGATATCCTCAAACATCAATAATTGACCTAGCTAGAAGGTCCAGCGGCGGATTTTCCTTTGCCTAAAAAATGTAAGCAACTGAGGAGTAACCAAAGCTTCCTGAGTACAGAGATTACACATTCTACTGATATTTATGTAGCACCCAAGAGCACCACCGACAACAAACGTCGTATCATGCCCTCAAAGTCTTGAACTGTTAATTACATTTATGTAACGTGAATATCATATGGATAGACCTATCGGGATTAATGCCCCCCACTCGGTTTGGTCGCGCCAACTGTTAACGGGTGCATATTTATTTAACATCATAGAATTATAGTGGTTAATACTACACAGGTAAAACTCATAGTTAAGTTCAGTTGCATGATGGTTATTTGTAATACATAACATGGACTTTATGCTTTATAAATTCAAACTCAATCATTGTTGTCCATACAAGTCATTCTTTCGTGTAAACCTATGAGCTCACCAACAATTATTTTGACATATTTTAGCGTGTATTTTCAGGTAATTAAGATAAATGACATGCATCGGAAGCACGACAAGGCTTCCGTATTTTTGGAGTCGCATAAATTTTGAAACCTTCGAAGATTTATTTGCATTATTAATATCATTATGGTTATGTATTTGAATCTCTGTAAATTGCGACTACTTACGTTTTATTTTGGTCATGTAAAAGAAACAATGTTATATAATGAAGTTTGTTAAATGTATTTTTCGAAAACATCCATATATGGGTCGTTCACTTGATTATGACTATGTTTCTGCGACGTCACACCTAGTTGCCAATCGGGGTAACGGGGTGTGACAGATTGGTATCAGTGCCATAGTTATAGCCACACAATCATTATCATGTCCGACACAGAAGAGTAGTACACCCCCACAAGCCAATTGAACACGAAGGTATTCACCGAAGATGACCCAATTAAGGAGGAAGACCCATCGGAGGAACAAGATCCCTCCGAAGTAGATGAACCAGTAGAGGAATCCGAGGAGGAACCCATGGAGGAAGACGAATCCTCTAGCGATGGGGAGAACAATCCAGAGAGGACCAAGCATCCCTGGTGGTCCCCTCCTACATCCCATACGGCCCTTCGGTTCCATCACACCGAACTTACCGCCCCCACCCCAACGGGCCGCTCATGAAGTTCACCGCCCGAAAGCGGGTAATCATGCCGAGACGGGAGTCTATCCCAATCCCGGCTCCTCAGCCAAGCCCACCACAGCAGCGACGGGCAAACGCTCGTAGATAGGGCTGGATGGCCGAGACTCTCTAAAAGTGGAGGCGAGAGGAGGGAATCCCCTCCCAGTTCGAGGTCGAAGGACTATCCTCCGCACCGACCCCACCACTCACCCATGAGCCCGCAGACCAGACAGTGCCCCTGCTAGTGGCAAGAGCCACCCGGCACGATCTCCAAATGAGGCTGCTTAACCAGGATATCGGGGAGATCACCTCAAGGATCGAGCATGAGGAGATGCAAAACACAAATATCTATTGGGCACCAGCACGCACTCTCAATCCAGCAAGACGGGCTAGACGAACTCCGTCAGCGATTAGCCGAATACGAGGCATGCAATGAGGCATTGACGCAACACCTCAACACCTTGGAGCGAGGAAAGACCTCTGATCATTCCATACCTAGTGCCCTGTTATTGTTGTATTATTTGAAATTGCAGTTAATGTATTTCTTGTTAAGATAGGCGATGAAATTTTTTGGGTAAAACCCAACGCCCATGTAACAAATTATAACAAGTGCTAATGAAAAATTAAGTTTAATTATGAATCTGTGTTAGATGTTATAAAACCATTTGTCTTAAGAAGATTTGAACCTATAGACTCAACTTCTCACACTATGCTCTTCTCTATAAACATTAAGATAATGCCGCCGAAAAAGAGCCATGAACACTGCCGAGATCGAGCAACTCGTCGCACAACGAGTGGCAGCAGCTATAGCCACTTACGAAACCAACCGCAATAGCACCGCCAACGGCGAAGGAGGAGAGAGCCGCACTACGGGAGGGTCTGACTCGACTCAGCAAGGCTGTGGCATAAAAGGATTTTTAAGATGTAAGCCCAATGCTTCAACGGCACTGAAGGCGTGTCAGCGTATGCATAGAAGACGAAAAAGTTAAGTTTGCTACCTACACTCTTTAGGACGGTGCTTTGACTTGATGGAATTTGTATGCCCAGTCTGTTGGAATCGACGCGACCTATCAACTCGCCTGGACTGAGTTGAAGCAAATGATGACGGAGGAACACTGCCCCCGAAACGCACTACAGAAAATGAAATTTGTGTATTGGAATCTTAAGATAACGGGTACGGATGTTGCCGGATACACTAACCGTTTCCACGAGTTAAGTCTGCTATGGCCGTAGATGATCACTCCATAGTACAAGCGTATTGAACGCTACATTTGGGGACTTACTCCTAAAATTCAAGGAAATGTTACTGCCTCCAACCCCACAACATTTCAAAGCTTGATTCGGATGACAAATAATTTAATGGATCAACTGGCCAGGAGAATGGAGGCCAAGGCAGGGGATAACAAAAGAAAATAGGAAGACAAATTAGGGAAAAGTTCAGGCTCACAATCCAAGAAGCCCAAAATCATCAAAGCATTCGTTGTCGGGGCTGAGCCAAGGAAGGGCTATAACGGCGAAAAACCATTGTGTAACCGATGCACCTACCACCACGTCGGTCCCTGTCCAACCCCTTGTGGGAAATGTAAGAGACTTGGTCATCTGACCCAAGATTGTAAGTATAACACCAACGGACACAATAGCGGCACACAAAGGAGCTGCTTCGAATGTGGAATAGTTGGGCATTTCAGGAAGGACTGGAATTGTGGAGGAGTTCAAGGGAGAGCATTTGCACTTGGAGCAGGAGATGCCCGTCAAGACCCCAACGTAGTAACAGTTACGTTTCTCCTTAATGATATACATATATATATATATATATATATATATATATATATATATATATATATATATATATATATATATATATATATATATATGCTTATATACTGTTTGATACCGAGGCTGATAGGAGTTTTATATCTGCTAAGTTTAGTAAGCAACTGAATGACACTCTTTCCCCATTAGACAATGCTTATGCCGTAGTTTTAGCTGACGGAAAGTTTCATAGAGCAAATAGTATAATTAAAGAGTGCACGTTAAAATTGGCAGATCATTCCTTTGAGATAGACTTGATGCCTATTGAACTTGGAAGTTTCGACGTAGATATTGGAATGGATTGGTTATCAGACAACCATACTGAGATCCTATGTTGTACGAAAGTGGTGCTTATACCGCTTAAAAAGAAGAAAGCCCTAAAAGTCCAAGGAGAAAGAAATAATCGCCAGTTGAATGTCATCTCTGGTTTAAGAATGCTGAAGTGCCTTCGAAGAAGGAGAAGCGACTCGAAGAAATCCTGGTAGTTCGTAACTACCCAAAAGTCTTTCCTGAAGACTTGCCTGGACTTCCACCAGTGAGGCAAGTAGAAATTTAGATTGACTTAGTGCCTAGAGTTGCACCTGTGGCACGAGCACAATACCGATTATCCCTGTCAGAGATGAAAGAATTATCCAATCAGCTGCAAGAGCTGTTGGATAAAGGATTCATCTGACCAAGTTCGTCACCTTGGTGAGCTCCGATATTATTCATGAAGAAGAAAGAAGGATCCTTTAGAATGTGCACTGACTATCGCGAGTTAAAGAAGTTAACCATCAAGAATCGATACCCTCTTCCCAGAATTGACGACCTATTCGATCAGCTGCAAGGATCTAGCTTCTATTCAAAGATTGATCTACGGTCAGGATATCACCAGGTTAAAGTACGGGAGGAAGAAATTCTGAAGACGGCTTTCAGAACTCGTTATGGTCACTACGAGTTCCAAGTGATGCCTTTTGGTTTGACCACCGCACCAGCCGTATTCATGGACCTTATGAATCAGGTGTGAAAACCGTATTTGGACAAGTTTGTAATTATGTTCATGACGATATCCTCATCTACTCTCGAAGCAAAGACGAGCACGAGTAGCATATGAAATTAATTCTGGAGCTTCTAGAGAAAGAACAGCTATATGCCAAATTTTCTATGTGTGATTTTTGGTTGTGAGAAGTAAAATTCCTTGGGCATGTAATCAACAGCCATTGAATACAAGTGGAATTATCAAAAGTCGATGCCATTAAGAACTGGGCAACCCCTAGAACTTCCACAAAAATTCGTCAGTTCTTAGGTCTTGTCGGTTACTATAGGCGATTTATTGAGAACTTCTCGAAGATAGCTGGTTCTCTAACTGAATTGACTTGTAAGGGTTTGAAATATATTTGGAGTGAAGATCAGGAGATGGCATTCCAACTGTTGAAGCAGAGGATGTGTAGTGCACCTATTCTGTCCTTACCGGAAAGAACAGAAAATTGCATGGTCTACTACGATGCCTCACACAACGGGTGGGTTGTGTGTTAATGCAAAAAGATAAAGACGTCCCTTAAGCATCGCGGCAACTCAAAGTCCACGAGGTGAACTATACGACCCAAGACCTGGAGATCAGAGCAGTTATATTTGCTCTTAAGATATGGAGGAACTACCTTTACGATACTAAGTGCAAGGTGTATACGGACCACAAGAGCCTTCAGCATATTCTAAATCAGAAAGAGTTAAACATGAGACAACGACAGTGGGTTGAGCTGCTCTATGATTACGACTGGGAGATCCGTTATCATCTGGGAAATGCAAAAGTTGTAGCTGATGCCTTGAGCCGAATGGAACAGGTTAAGCCCTTGTGAGTCCGAGCTTTGGTCATGACTATACAGTCAAGCCTAAATTCTCAGATTCTCGAGGCACAGAAGAAAACAGTCAAGGAAGGAAATCTTCTAGATGAGGCCTTGAGTGGCATGGATAGACAGTTCGAGTCCAAGACCGATGGACTTCGGTACTTCATGAACCAAATTTGGCTACCGAAGTTCAGAGGGTTGAGGAAGATGGTCATGGATGAAGGGCATAAGACAAGATATGGTATTCACCCAGGATCAGATAAGATGTATCATGATCTGAAGGGATTGTACTGGTGGCCAAATATGAAGGCTGACATTGCTATGTATGTCAGCAAGTGCTTAACATGTTTGAAAGTTAAGGATGAGCACTAGAAACCATCAAGACTATTGGTTCAACCGAAAATACCCCAGTGGAAGTGGGAGAAAATAACCATGGATTTCATCACAAAGTTTCTGAATACTTCTGGTGGTTATGACACCATTTGAGTGATTATGGATCAACTCACAAAGATAGCACACTTCTTGCCAATCAAGGAGACCAATAAGATGGATAAGTTAACCTGAATGTATCTTAAGGAAGTCGTCTCAAGACATGGAGTCCGGGTATCGATCATATCGGATAGAGACAGCTGATTTACATCACGGTTTTGGCAATCATTACAAGAGTCGTTGGGTACACGCATCGATATGAGTACAACTTACCATCCACAAACCAACGGTAAAAGTAAAAGGACCATTCAGACGTTAGAGGATATGCTAAGGGCATGTGTGATTGATTTTAGCAAGAGTTGGGAGAGACACCTACCTTTAGTCGAGTTCTCCTACAACAATAGCTATCACTCGAGCATTAAAGCTACTCCGTTTGAGGCACTTTACTGGCGAAAGTGTGGATCGCCGATTTGTTAGGCTGAAGTAGGGGATAGTAAAATCATCGGCCCTAAGATCATTCACGAGACCACCGAAAAGATAGTACAGATTCGGAATCGATTAAAGATCGCACGGGATCGGCTGAAAAGCTATGCAGATACTAGACAGAAGGATTTCGAATTCCAGGAGGGAGACCAAGTAATGCTGAAAGTCTCGCCCTGGAAAGGCGTAATCCGTTTTTGGAAGCGAGGAAAGCTCAATCCTCGTTATATCGGGCCATTCAAGATTTCCAAAAGAATTGGCCCGGTAGCCTACCGAATCGATCTGCCCCCAGAGCTAAGTAATGTACATAATACCTTCCACGTGTCCAACCTATAGAAATGCTTGTCCGATGAAACACTCGTCATACCCATGGATGAACTGCATCTAGATGATAAGCTGCCCTTCATTGAACAACCCGTAGAAATTATGGACCGAGAAGTCAAGAAGCTAAAACACAGCCGCATGCCTATAGTAAAGGTCAGGTGGAACTCTAAGCATTGCCCTGAGTTTACATGGGAATGCGAAGATCAGTTTTGCAAAAAATACCCTCAGTTATTCTCAAGTGCTCAATAGTGGAGAACGCGAACTAACAAAATTCCCTTAACATGGGGAGACTGTAATATCCGGCATAAAACAGGTTAGCAACTATAACTTAATCAGTAGTTATTAGTAAATTATAACCTAATCAGTGGTCATTAGCAATTAATCAAGGTGATTAACAAATTTCCTAACGAAATTAAATTCAATTAGAAACAATTTCATCGGCGAGATGAAACGCCAAATTAATTAATCCGATCGATTTACGATATGATGGATTAATTAAACTAATTACATAATTAAATTAAGATTAGTGACACTAATCATGCATTAACAAACTTACTTAACATTAACTATGCAGGACTTAAACAATTCATTAAACTAATGCATTCATAAGTATTTATGAATTTACAAAAAAAAGGGAAATACAAGAATACATTCTAAATACATTTATACAAAAAAAACTGCAAATACATGATAATATCTTCATGAAATCCGGCCATAGGAGGTACACCATTGGTGTTGACTTCATTTTTTTAAAATCAAACTCCATAACCCATCAAAATCAATTCCTCCTCCATCATACTCTTTCGCTTCATCAAAATCTCACACTCAACCTCCACTTTCACCATTTTTTAAGATCTTTTCCTCCTCTATAAATAGATGGTTCCATCCCATTCATTTCCACACATTCAAAAGCCAAAAACCTCTACTCTTCCTCTCTCAAAAAAATCGGCCAAAGGCCAAGTGCAAAGCCAAACCTTTGCAACTTTTGTTCTTCAAGTGTATTTCAAGTGTTGTTGGTGCAATCTTTCAAGAATTTCAACTTCTTCTAGTTTGCATTCTTCTATTACATCAAAGTAACTAAATACTAACTTATAATTTCATATATTTATTTTTATATAAGTCTTGCGTAATATACATAATCACCAACAACAACAAGTTTCATAAAACCTCAAGTTTATAAATCACTAGTTTTATTTTAAAGTTTGTTTCTTCAAATATGTTTATAAATATATAAACTTAACGAAATCTGGATTTTTGGCAAAAATATTACATCGACTTTAAAAAATTATAACTAATTCAAAATTTAACGAAATGAATTGATTCTTGTTTCAAATGTTAGATCTATGTCTTAACTAAATATCTGGAGGTTTTCATAATTTAATATGGAGTTTGAAACCCCCAAATATTATTTGGGAACAGAATAGTCTAACAGCTCAAAAATGGCTAACATAGGGTTTTTAACGAGCTTTTTCCCTAACCTAAACACCTCGAAAAATGGTCGTTCTTAACTTGAAAAATTCTTTGTACATAGTAGTTTCTAGACTATGAATATCAATGACCAAATCATTTTGGAGCTTGGTCAAAAACAACCACAAAATAGGCCGAAAACCTTTAAAAAGCTGGAAAATTATATATATAAACTTGACGTTTTTAAGTGGGTTTTATTTTCGAACTTGTTAAGTTGGGTGATTTAAAATATAGAAATCCTTTTGCATGGATATTATCATATATATGGGAGTTATTAAGTCCCTCATATTGTAGGTCCCTGAAGGTTTCTCTAGTATGTTGTTGTAATCTGTTGAGGGGGGTGGGGGGTGAATACATCTATTTAAAATTTCAACACACTTTCTCAATGTTTTTATGTATATATCAACAAGTGTTAATTACAAAACAAGCTTGAACTGCGGAATGATTCAAGCTGAGATGACAGATACAACAGGTAGACTACTAATCTAAGATATACTAAGACTAGAAATAATGAATTCACTCACTAAGATGGACTCACTGATTTTAGAAGACAGAAAAACAGCTTGAACAAGAACAGCTTGGACACACTCAACTGTTTTATTCTAAGCAGACTTTGCATGCATGAAAACACACTTCTTTGCACGTTCTGAATATCTCACTCTTGGTTGTCTCACATTCCTTAGAAGCTTCCTTTTATATTCTCTCAGAGAATACTGGTGAACCTTCCTCATTGGATGCAGAGATAGTGAAGTGCCTTTCTAAAAAGACAAAACTTCTTTTCTGCACATTCTGACAAAACAACATTTGTCCCTATGTAACAAAATCTTTGTCTTTTCCTTTTTGTCTCTGTTGCAGAATGTTTTACCTTAAAGAGGAATGTCAACTTCAATCCTTTCCTCTTCTTGTAGAGCCATATTGATATAAGAACTGGTCTGTCACCCATGTCAAATATCAGCTTTGTCTTCATGTATCAGAACAGCTTGGGCAGTGTAAGCAGCTTTTGATTTTCCACTTTGTCTTCGAATTGCAAACTGATATTTTTATCCAACACATTACATGATGACATGGAAACAAATTCCATAATGTGTATAACCTGTTCACAAAGAATAGAACACTTTGTTTTGGTCTAAGCTACTCAACAGGCATGAGCAGTGTAACATCCTACACTAAACCAGGTTAGCAACTATGACCTAATCAGTGTTTTACTAGCCAATGATAACCTAACCAGTGGTCATTAGCAAATAATCAAAGTGATTTACAAAGTTCATAACGAAATTCAATTCAATTTGAAACAATTTCATCGGTGCGATGAATCGGCAAATTAATTAATCTGATCGATTTGCGATACGATGGATTAATTCAATAAAGTACAAAATTAAATTATGATTAGTGACACTAATCATACATTAATACACTTACTTAATATTAATTATGCAAGAATAAAACAATTTATTAAACTAATGCATTGATAAGTATTTATGAATTTACATAAAAAGGGAAATACAAGAATACATTCTAAAAACTTTTATACAAAAAAAAATGAAAATACATGAAAATACCATGTAGTGGCCGGCCTTAAGGGTGGTCCAACATTGGTGTTGACTTTCAAATATTTATATTTGAAGTTAAATCGATGAATTTTTAAAAACGTCCATATAGTGGTCGTTCACTTGATTAAGACTATGCTTCCGCGACATCACTTTTAGTTGCCAACCGGGGTAACGGGGTGTGACAAGCAGCGTGGACAGTTTATGTCCAGCCTGTTCAACAGAATAGAAAAGCTTGGACAATCTACCTTTGTTGCAACAAATGCAACAGGGTAAGAAGCTTTGACTTATATTGCAAATCACTTTTGAGGTTTCAATAAGGCATTAAGAGACCTTAACTTATACCTTCAAGTGCATCAAACAGGTTTTATTAATAATCTTCCCCCAAGATGTATAACGGGTTTGACTGAGGCCTTTTTGTGCCTAACAATATCCCCCTATTTGCAATAATCAGTCTAAGATGATTATATCAATGATCACTATAAATTTTTACATTACATTTGCTGAAATGGAAATACAACATTGAAGTAAAGAAAAAGATCAGTTTATATATACTAATATTGATGAAAACAACACATGTTTTTACAAAAGTACAACTGATGTACTAAGGTAAATTACAACTAATGTAATAAGATAGATTACAACTGATGTAATAAAGTACAACATATGTACAAGGCAAATTTCAACAAGTTGGACTGTTGATGTTGGGAGCATGTAATGGCAAGTCTGTCCAACTTATGGAGAACTTCCATTCTTCATCTACTCTGCAGTAGATGGGCCTTTAAGCTGTGTTATATCTTTCATAGAAGCCTTTAAGCTCTTCCCATGTAATTGTTCTCCATCTAGAAAATTGTCCAAAAGTATTGGATAGTCTAAAGGTTATGATCTGCTTGAGACCAACTTTATGAAGATCAGATGCCCTTTGGAAACACATTTTCTTTGATAAGGGGTTCACAAAAAACACCTCTAACTCAGACTCTTCTATCAACTTGCCTTCCTCAGGCTCAATGCCTCTTGGCAGACTGTGATCTGCCCCTTTAATTTCAACAGCGTGCATCCCCTGTTCAATCATCATGAGGAGCCCTTCAAGCTCTGTATCCTTTCTCTTTTTCCTGGGCTTAATCTTGGGTTACACTAGTGAGGTACCCTTTATTTGTTCTTCAGGGATCAGGCCCAGGTTTTTGACTTTTTCCATCAGCGTTTTGACATATGCCCTGATAGTTTGAGCATTTTTGGATTTTGATCTACTCAGGGCAACAACCAATTCAACCCATTCCCTATACCCCATGCATGAAACATCAGCAGATTCATAAGCTTCCAATTCTAGACCCTCAGCAACTAGCCTGGTGATCTGAAGCTTCCACTTCTTGCCTTTCCTTGAGATTGGGACAGTTTTGATAATAGTCTCCTTGGCAAGTCTTCTATTGGCAACATCGAAGAACTTCTTCTTTGCCACATTATCAAAGTGTACTTTGACTTTTGCTGAGGAGAATACCGGCTATGACTTGGTCACTAAGATCTGTGCGCTCCGTTCCTTCTCTCCCTCTTTACCAGCCACTGTCTCATTTGCAGCCACCATTAGTTTCCTTTGTACATCCAAGGAAGGCATTTCAATCTTTTTAGCTTCCTTGGCTGCAAAGGCTTTTTGCAGAGGCTGCTTCCTTCTTCTGTCTTTCAAGAATCTCAAGCTGCTCTTCTATGAATGTATAAAGTCTCCAGTGAAATGCCCATTTCTTTGGCTTGAAACTTGTCAAATTTGAGCTGAGCAGCTTTGAGATAGTCAGTGTCCACAGAGGCTTTCCTTTACCCTTTGCTGCTTTAGTCTGAGCAGCTTCCATTTCCTCCTCTTCTTCTTCCTCAATTTGTTCCAAAATTAAATGCCTCCTTCTGCTTGGCTTGTCCTCAGGAATGCATTCCTCCTCCTTAGATGATGCAGGGTTTGGAGACCCAACCTGAGTAGGCTCAGCATTTTCAGAGACTTTGGAAGAACATGCAACAGGGCCAGTCTGTGAAAGACCTGTTTGCTTGCCCCACTGAGGCTGATTTCTCCTTAGAGGGAGATGAAGATTCCTCCTCCTTAGACTTTGTCTACAGGGCAGATTTCTTCTCCCCATTTGAAAGAGATGACATAGAGCCTTCAACAACAGTTTTGCCTGAAGGAACGGATCCAACAGGCTGAACAGCAGCAGTTTCGGGAACAGGTTTAGAACCAACAAGGCTATGCACTAAGAAAGCCATGTTGTCCTTATCCTTTGCTAACTGGTTAACACATGTGTTAAGAGAAGAGGAATGAGAGGTTGCAAGGGAGGACGACTAGGAGATAGCAGCTCTGTCAGATTCTGTGAACACCAAACTTTGAAGTTGTGCAAGAGTCAGTTCAAGGGAATCTTGCATATCATCAAAGTTTGAGGACACGGAATTGGACAGAGATACCACTAAGGTATTTAGGCTAGCCAAAATGGATGGTAGAGTGGTTGAGCAGGTTTCAGCAAGGCTGACAGTTGTTGGGAAAAAGCTGATTGGGTGGACACGGAGTACTGTTGGTGAGAAAGATATGATGAAAGTGAGGATGAGAGTTGTTGCAGCAGTGCAGTGAGTGCAAGCAGCTGAGAGGAGTGGTCAGTTTGAGGAGCAGGGGTTGGAAAAAAGGTACTGAACGAATCAAGAAACCCGTAAGTTGAGGAGACACAAAGTCTGAAATAGTGGATGGAAGGGAGGTTTTAGAATTTTTCAAAGAACCAACATTGTTGGACAGAACAGAGAGCTGAACCTTCAAAGAAAGTTCTTTGGGGGATGAAGGGATATGGCTAGATTGTTTGGATTTAGTGGATGGTGATGAGTGTGATGGTGAGGATGAAGGAGTTTAGGGGTAAGTAAGTGAGGGTAGGGAGACTTTGGACAAAAGTTCCATAACTTGGGCATAAGTTAAGTGGCCCAGCTTGGAAGGGTCAAGGGACATTCAGCAGTGGCTGTAGCTGCATCATGAGCTGAGGCAGTGGGAGATGGTGGCCTTTCAGATGATACTGGGATTGTAGCACCTTCATCAAGACCTGGGGTGGTTCTCTTAGTAGTACCTTGGTTTGTAGGCAACTCTTCATGGGGAGATAGGATGTGCATTTCAACATCATCAGTGGTGAAAGCTGATGATGGAATGTGCACATGAGGAGAAGCCCCACCAGATGGATGTTCTATTCCATTAGGATCATCAGCTTAGGTTGTTGGTCCTTCAACAGCTGTTGAGTGTTGAACAACTGCATCACTAGGAGCAGAAGAGAAAGGCTGATCTGCTGATTGGTTTATATCAACAGTTTTGGCACCTTATGCATACTCAGATTATGTATGAGAAGTATGAGGGGGTAACTGTGTGGACTCACTGAGGAATGGATAGTGCTCCTGTCTTTCAATGTCTTCAGCCTGTTTTGAGGCTTGGACAGTTGATGCGGTGGTCTCCTTGTGTACAATTGGTTCCTGTTGGGAGGAACCAGAGGGCTCAGGCTAACTCTGGGTGGACTCTTTATGGAGTGAAGCCTGGGGTGCACTTTCTCCCAAAATAGTAGAAGCAAAAGCAGCAGGGGTTGCTTCTTTTTCAACTGACTTCAGTTCGGAGGGGTCAGAGGGGATGCATTGAGAGGAGGGTTTCTTTTGGGCTACTGATTTTCTTCTGTTATAGGATTTGAGGGAGGATGTAGAAGTTCGATGTTGTGGAGAAGTGATTTGGGGTTTTGTTTGGACTGGTGGGGAGACTTGGCTAGAAACAAAATGTTGTTCCTGTTCCATAGTCTTAGCTTCACTTGTTGTCAAGGCATGTTTCACCAGTTTAGGTCTTGATTTGGATTTTCCTTTGAGAGCAGTGGCTGGATCCACCATCTGAGTAAAAGGTCCGTCCACTAAACCAAGAAACCTCCTCATTGGTGTTGCTAGAGGAGGTTCATCAACAAGAACTGGGGTATAGAAAACCATGTTTCCTATTACAGGAAACACTGTAGTTGTCAAGTAAGGTTGAGAGGTGTAAAGATGCTCACCACACACATGCTTGAAGATGAGACTCAGGAACCTTGAGTATCTTACAGCAGTTGGACGCTATTCTTGTTGCACCAGCTTCCGTAAGTTCAAAAAAATCCACCTTGCCATATTCAGAGTTGTCCCATCCACAAACTGTAGGACAATAGCAATCTCATCTCTGCTGAGTTGGTAAAATTAGCCTACCTTGCAGCTCAGGCTCATCACTGCTGAGGCGAAGAGAAAACTGTAGGTTGGAGATAGATCCCTTCTGAACAAGGTAGCACCCACTTTTTGTTCTGCTACACCATAGAAGTGTAGTATATTGCGCATCTGTTCGTCCTCAGGCTGAGGTTTATCATAAATGCCAGCCACTGGAAGCTGAAGTACTTCCCTGAGAAGAGCATTGTTGATCTTAATAGTTTGAGTGCCATTGAGAATAGTTCTCCTGATGCTTTTGGTATATGAGCAAGTGTACCAAAACTCATAGACCATCTCCTGGTACATGCCACCAGCAGAGGCAAGCATTCCGTAGTGCTGGGGATGGGCTTGCAGAAACTCCACCATAGGTTCATAACCTTTTCCAACATAAGATTTGGGAATGGTCAGGTTAGCAATGTAGTTGGTGGGCTTGATTGTGAGCATGGTGTTGACAGAGGGGTGCTTCTCAACGTCATCACCAACGAACACAGGGAGAAGGGGATTGTTTTGCTGAGCCATTTGGGAAAGTAAGATGAATACACGATGTTTGGACACTTAGTCTGTTAGGGTTTATCAGGGAGTTATGGAGGCAGTAGGGAAAAAGAAAAAGATAAAACACTGAGTTAAGTATTTATAGGATTTGAATGTGAGTGATTACAAAAGAGAAAGGTTTGGGTGGTTGATTTGAAATGTTTCTAACAGAAAACAGAACAGTTTACCATGTCAGAACGGTTGTCAGACCAACTTGACCTTTTTAACTACTAACACACGTAACAAACTTTATCCGCAGGTAATTAAGTTAAATAAATACTTAATTTAAGTAACTTAAATGTGAAGAAAGGTAATTAAGAAAACTGATGGTCTAAGCTGTTATTCAAACCTGGGATGAACATGTGTCATCACACACTGATCACTCTCCAAGCTGTTCATGAAACCTCTGCAGGCATTGCCTTGTATGTCAGATTAAGAGAGAGAGAAGGTTGGATGTTTATACAACAGAATAGGTTTGAGATTAAAACTTATTTTGTCAAGCCTTTTACACGTCCAAGCTGTACAAATTTTCAAGAACTGGCTAAGTATAGGACAAGTAAAACCTGTCTTGTCCAAGCTGTTCTGTAAAATTTGGACAGATTTGAACAAGTGATCCTTAGAACATCAATGACACTTAGTCACATTTATTTAGAATAGCCAGCTTGCTTACAAGGTAGTTAAATCGGTTTTCATTAAGAGGTTTGGTGAAAATGTCTGCAAGCTGTTCTTCTGTGGAATAAAATGGTGTCTGACCTCAATATGCTTTGTTCTAGAGTGGAAGATTAGATTGTTGGAGATAGATATGGCACTTGTATTTTGACACAAAATAGGTGTTTTCCTATATACAAGGCCATAATCCTCAAGCTGATGCTGCATCCATAAAATATGCCCACAGCAGCTTCCAGCAGCAATATACTCAGCTTCAGCAGTAGAAGTAGAAACAAAATTTTTCTTCTTGCTGCACCAACTGATCAACTTACCACCAACGAGTTGACATCCACCTGTTATGTTTTTCCTGTCTAGCCTTCAACCTGCAAAATCAAAATCTGAATAACCAATTAGTTCAAGGCTTGAGTCTTTGGGATACCAAAGACCCAAACCTGGTGTACCCTTTAGAAATCTGAAGATTCTTTTGACAGCAGCTAGATGTGATTCTGTTGGATCAGCTTGAAACCTAGCACATAAACCGGTAGCAAACATAATATCTGGTCTACTAGCAGTTAAATATAGCAAGCTCCCAATCATGCCTCTGTAAGACGTTACTAAAACAGCATTGCCACAGGCATCGGCATCCAACTTTACATTGGTTGCAATTGGGGTTTTGATGGGAGAACATTGATCAAATTTGAACTTTTTAAGAAGATCTAATTTATACTATCTTTAATTTATGAAAATTCCATTTGAGGTTAGTTTAACCTGTAATCCTAGAAGGAAAGTAAGTTCACCCATCATGCTCATTTCATATTTAGATTTCATGAGCAGTGAAAAATTCTTGCATAATTGTTCATTAGTAGAACTTAATATTATGTCATCCACATAAATCTGAACAAGCATAATATCAGTTTTCACCTTCTTTATGAACAATGTAGTATCCACTTTACCTCTGGAATAACCATTGCTCATAAGGAAATCAGTAAGAGTGTCATACCAGGCTCTAGGGGCTTGTATTAGACCATAGAGAGCTTTCCCCAACTTATAGACAAAACCTGGATGTTGTTCACTTTCAAAACCTGGAGGCTGCTTAAGATATACCTATTCTTGCAGCATACAATTCAAAAATGCACTCTTGACATCTCTTTGAAAAACCTTCATGCTCTTGTGGGCAGCATAGGCTAGAAACAAACCAATTGCTTCTAACCTGGCCACAGGAGCAAATGTTTAATCATAGTAAATGCCTTCTTCTTGCATATAGCCTTGAGAAACTAGTGTTGCCTTATTTCTAATATCATGACCTTGCTCATCCATCTTATTTTTGAAAACCCACTTGGTGCCTATTATTGTTTTACCTTTAGGAATAGGGACCAATTTCCATACTTTGTTTCTCTCAAACTGATTGAGCTCTTCTTGCATGGCAATGATCTAATTGGCATCTTTAAGTGCATCATCTACTTTCTGTGGCTCCATCAGGGACACAAAGCTAGAAAACATACAAAAGTTTCCTAAGCTGTCCCATCTTGTTTGTACCCATTTGTTGATGTCACTAATTATTTGATCATTGGGGTGACACCTGATCCACTTAGGATCATGTTTCAATGAAGATTCTCCTGTATTGGTTTCATTCTCATTATGTCTTGGAGAACAGTTTTAAAGATTTTCAGACACACTGATGTCTTGAGTCTGTTCACCCATTAAGAATGAATCATTATTGTTGAACACATCAGCAGAGGATTCAAGCAAATCAGTATTGATTGGTTCTGGACATGGTGCATTAATTATATCAGTACACTTATTCACACATGGTGTACTAACATAGTCATCATCATGTCCATTGTGGATAATAGGTTCCACTCTGGGTGATGTGGAAGCTTTTGAGTCATTGTTTGTCATCCATGGAATGCATAAGATCATCCAAGCTAAACTCTCCTGAAACTGATTCAGGAACAACTTTGGTAGAAGCATTCTTAGACTCCTCAAAGGTGACATTGATAGATTCATATATCACCTTTATTTTGTAGTTGTATACTCTGAAGGCTTTTGAGACAGCAGAGTATCCAACAAGCACACCTTCATCAGCTTTGGTTTGCCAGTCCCTTTGATTCAGGATGAAATAGGGACATCCAAACACATGGAAATAGCTTATATTAGGCTTTCTCCCTTTGACTAGTTCATAAGGAGTCTTATTGAACCTTTTCACCACTAAGGATCTGTTTTGAGTAAAGCAGGCAGTATTAACAGCTTCAACCAAAACTGATGAAGGCAAACCTGATTCACACAGCATCGTTCTAGCAGCTTCAATGAGGGTTCTATTCCTCCTTTCAGCAACTCCATTTTGTTGTGAAGTTCGTATAGCTGAAAAGTTTTGAGAAATTACCCTTTCTTCTCAGAAGTCCTCAAGAGTACAGAACTTGAATTCAGTACCATGATCACTTCTAAGCTGCTTGACTTGGCCAGTGTTCAAAACTTCCATCTTCTTGAAAAATCCAATGATTTCTCTAGCGGCCTCTCCTTTGGTCTTTAAGAAGATCACCCATGTAAACCTGGAGAACTCATCAACCATTATTAGAGTGTATCTTCTACCCCCTAGACTTGAGACACTGATAGGGCCAAACGAGTCCATGTGGATTAAGAAGAGAGGAGTATGAATAGAAAAATTATGTTTGGATTTAAAAGATGTTTTTTTTTATTGCCTTTCTCATAAGTTGTGCAGAGATTCTCCTTAACAAAAGTCATAGAAGGAAAACCTGTAACTAACTCTTTCTTACCGAGTTTGTTGATGTTCTTGAAGTTCAGGTGTGATAGCCTTTTATGCCCCAGCTAGTTAAGGTCTGCATTGCTTCTTGAGACGAAACAGGTTTCAGTTGTTCAATGAGCAGATTTCATATCCACAAAATATACACCTTTCTTTCTTTGTGCACACAACAGAACCTTTCCTTCAGAATCCAATATGTACTCTAGGTGCTCATCAAAGTTAAGCTTGTAGCCAGCATCACAGAGTTGACTAATTCTAACAAGGTTACGTTTCATCCCAGACACATAGGCTACTCTGTAGAATATTGCAGCACTAGCTTGAAGTGTTCCATATCCTTCTGTGGATCCCTGTACATTGTCACTAAAGGTGACCTTTGGGCCTTTTTCAGGACAGAGATCACTCAGCAAATGTTTGCAACCTTTCATGTGGCCTGAGCAGCCGCTGTTCAAGTAGCAAACCTGACTTGGTTGTTTAACCTGCAGAGTGTCATGGGAAAATATTAGCTTTTAGGGGAACTCATCATAAAGATGAGTTCTCCTTCTTCATCAACATTTGTTGATGGAGCACTTATATCTACACTAATATTCCCAATTTAGATTGTATCAGCTAAAATACAATCCTCAATGACCATGTTACTTCCAACACTGCTGGTTTTTGCAATGTTAGAGCTAACAGTGTCAGCAGGCCTCATGTCCTCAGTTTCAGGACAGTCTTTGGCCATATGAGTCTTCTTCTCACATTTGTAACATTTTCTCTTTTTAGACTTTTTGGAAGAAGTACCCCTAGAGACACATTTGGGGATATCTTTGTTGGACTTCTCAACATGTTTAGAAAACTTATCACAAGTCTTAGAAGAACCAACAGTTTGAGTGGAAGATACAACGACAACAGCTTTGCCTGTGTCCTCTTTCCTCTTTTTGGGAGGACAGAGATGAAACACGGGTAATTTGATTGTCTTTTGTCGTTCCACAGGTTTAGGAAATTTAGTCCCAGTTTTCTCAGGTTGAGCAATAGCTTTGCCTTTGCCTTTACTGAAATGTGATGACTGTTGCCGATCAACATGGTCACTACTTCTTCAAAGAATTTGTTTCATTTATAACCAGCTTTCCACTATGACTTAAAAACTTGTTTGAAATCACAGCAGGTTTGCTTTCAACATGAGACTTACTGTTGTTGAAAGCAGCCTGCTTCCCTTTTGAAATCCTTTTCTCAAAATGTTCAGCATTGAATGGATTAACAGGATTCTCAAAATGTTCTGCTTTTGTGGATCGGCTACGCACTTAGCAGGCTGATTTGATGGAGAACACATCCCATCGTCCGTCGTTATAGCTTTTTCACACAAGCTGTCAGTGTTTTGAGGCCAGACAAACCCATTTATTGAGACTAGCTTTCCATTTACTCTTTGGATAAAATTACTTGGAAGCACTCCAAGAGTGGATAAGTCTTTTTTAAGATTATTAATCTCAACAATTGAAGCTGCTGTATCAAGATCCCCTCCAAGATAGGCTTAGATTTGAGCATGAATCTGCTGACTGATATAGTGGTTGACATTCTGAGCTGACTGTCACCAATAGTCAACAATCTTTTGAAGCTTAGCATGCTTTGAGTCTGTCTCTCTCTTTTATTCATTTAAAATGGTGTTGATGTGTTATACTTCATCAAGCTCATCTTTCAACTTATGAAAACTGTTCAGTTCATTAGTTTTTGTTTGAAGATCAAATTTTAACTTAGAGATCTCAGACTTCAAAGCATCATACTTCTCAACAGCAAATTTTAAATCAACAAGTAAATAATCAAACATTTTAACTTTTTCCTCAGAGCTGTAATCCTTAAAATTTCATACCTTATACATCATGGTGAGATTCCAGTTCTCTAAGTTGCTGAGAGCTTCAGCTTCAGCCAGGTCCTGTTTGAAGTTGCTTGTTGAGGGGACTTCAGTGTTGGCCATCAGACAGTTGTTGTCCTCTTCATCAGATGATGAATCAGACTCCTCCCAGTCACAATTTTCAGCCATAAGTCTCTTTTGCTTGTTAGAAGCCACTGAGTCTTCAAACTTCTTCAGCTTAGCCATGGCCATTAGGTACTTAACCCTGTAGGCATCCTCTTTGTTTGTCTTGTATGGTTTTGAGGAAGAGCCAACAGCTTTAGACATGCAGTCAGCAGCTATTTGGCCTGTTTGCCACATTTAAAGCACTCAGCCTTAGTTTTGTCAAACTCCTTCTTCTTGATGGCACCTGATTTCTTTTGCAGCATCTTACCACCAAACCTCTACTTACTGAATTTTCTGACAAGCATAGCAATCATTTGCTCCTCATCAAACTCACTAAGGTCTTCACAGTCCTCTTCCTCAGACATTTCCTCTGTTTCAACATCTGTCTGTTGCTCAGCTTATGTGAACACATCACACACCTGACCAACAGGTTGTATCATGCTGGCCACTAAGGCAGCACCTCTTTTGGACATTTTAAGACATTTCATTTCTGTTGTCTAGATTGTTAATAATTTAGCAAAGATCCATAAAGATTTCCAAGATGCATGCCTCTGATGGTGCCTGAGTTTCTGTGGATAGTAGAGAAGTAATTCCATTCCGCAGGCAGTATGTCCAAAATTTTGTTCACCAAAGTTAAGTTGTCTTTAGTGATCCCAATAGCTTTGAGATCATTTATCAAGGCAGTGAGCCTGGTGTAGGTTTCTGTGAGAGTCTCCTTTGGCAATGCAAAGAACAGTTCATACTGTCTAAGAAGATTGTTGATCCTATTATCCAGTGTGATAGTAGGACCATCATAGACGGTAGACAAAGTATCCCACATTTCCTTGGCAGTCTTCACCTTCTCAACCTGTTTGAACACATCATCAGGTAGAGAGATAACAAGGTGGATCCTGGCTTTTGCATCAAGGACAACCAGACGTTTCTCTTTATCAGACCATTGAGCTTTTTTTCTTTGCAATGGTTCTTGATTTCAGGAACAGCTCCTTCAGCAGCAGGAGTTATAGTAGTAACATAAGTGGGCACATAGGGACCCTCCATCACTATCTCTTGTAGTTGTACATCTAGATTCTCTAAATAGAGCGTCATTCTGCACTTCCAGCCATAAATGTTTTGATGATTGAACTGGGGAGGTTTTTCCATTGACCCATTCTCTTGATAAGAAGAGGAACTGGCAGCACTGTTGTCTATGATTGGAAATTGGGAGTAATGAGAGATCTATAGTTAACACACACTTGAAACTGCTCTGATTCCAGTTGTAGGTCCTAAAAGGTTTTCCTAGTATGTTGATGTATGCTGTAGAGGGGGGAGGGGTGAATACAACTATTTAAAATTTCAACACACTTTCTCTATGTTTGTATGTATATATCAACAAGTGTTAATTACAAACAAACTTGAACTGCGGAATGATTCAAGCTGAGATGACAGATACAACAGGTAGACTACTAATCCAAGACACACTCATACTAGAAACAATGAATTCACTCACTAAGATGGACTCACTGATTTTACAAGACAGACAGACAGCTTGAACAAGAACAACTTGGACTCACTCAACTGTTGTAATTTAAGCAGACTTTACACGTTCTAAATATCTCCCTCTTGGTTGTCTCACATTCCTTGGAAGCTTCCTTTTATACTCTCTCAGAGAATACTGGTGAACCTTCCTCATTGGATGCAAAGATAGTGGAGTGCCTTACCAAAAAGACAAAACTGCTTTTCTGCATATTCTGACAAAATAGCATTTGTCCTTATGTAGTAGAATCTTTGTCTTTTCAATTTTGTCTCTGTTGCAGAATGCTTTACCTTAAAGAGTAATGTCAACTTTAATCCTTTCCTCTTCTTATAGAGCCATTTTGATATAAGAACTGGTCTGTCACCCATTCAAATATTTCCTTTGTCTTCATGTATCAGAATAGCTTGGGCAGTGTAAGCAGCTTCTGATTTTCCACTTTGTCTTCGACTTGCAAACTGATCTTTTCGTCCAAGAAAATACATGATGACATCAAATCAAATTCCATAATGTGTATAACCTATTCCCAAAGAACAGAATACTTTGTTTGGTCCAAGCTGCTTAGCATGCATGAGCAGCATGGACTGTTTATGTCCAGCCTGTTCAACAGAATAGAACAACTTGGATAATTTGTCGTAGTTGCAACAAATGCAATAGGGTAAGCAGCTTTGACTTATATTGCAAATCACTTTTCAGGTTTCAATGGCATTAAGAGGCCTTAAATTATACCTTCAAGTGCATCAAACAGGTTTGATTAATAATCTTCCCCTAAGATGTATAACAGGTTTGACTGAGGCATTTTTGTGCATAACACATATCATTTAGGAATCGTTTTAACACGTCCGGTTTCATCACTCATCAACAAAGCAAACCTTCAATTTACGCTCATATTTGCCATCACACTAACGTTGAGTACTCATAGCCCTATTTTTACTTTACATTTTGGGGTTAAAATACATACTTTCAGCCTGAGTAGGCTGAGCAGCATGGGAGGCACCCTCCCGTGTACCTATTGAAGCTCCTGCTGGTTGACCAGCGAGTGTTGCAGGCACTGATTTCTCCTTAGGAGAAGAAGTTTTCTCCCACTTAGACTTAGTCTTCGAGGCAGATGACTTCTCCCCCTTTGAAGGAGACGTACCAGCACCTTCAACACCCGGTCTGCCTGAAGACACGAAGTCATCGGGCTTGCCAGCAGTTTTGGCAGCAGGCCTGGGGCCAACAAGGCTATTCACTAAGAATGCCAAGTTGTCCTTCACCTCTGCAAGCTGGGTAAGACAGGTTTGAAGAGAAGAGGATTGGGTATCAGCAAGGGAGGTCAGCTTAACAATAATTTCCCTATCAGAAGCTGTGAACAACAAACTTTGAAGTTGTGCAAGTTGTAATTCAAGAGAATCTTGCACATCAGCAAGGTTTGATGACACAGAATTGGATAGGGAGCCAATGAGTGAGTTCAAGCTGGCCAGAGTATTAGGAAGAATAGTGTTGCAAGAAGTTAGGAGAGATGACAGCTGTTGAGAAATAGTTGTCATTGAGGACACAGAGTTCTGTTGTAGTGAAAGAATGGAGGAGAGGGAGGTGGACACATTTTGCAGCTGTGCAGTGAGTGCTAGCAGCTGTGGAGAATTAACTATTTGTGGAGTGGCAGGGAAGGAGTCCTTGAACAAATCAAAGAACCCCTTAAGCTGTTCAGTCACAGTGTCTGAAATAATAGAGGGTAGAGGGGTCATAGTATTTTCTAAAGAACCAACTTTGTTGGTCAGCAGAGAAAGCTGATCCTTTAAAGGCAGGTCTTTAGGAGATGGAGGTGTATGTGTTGACTATTTAGATTGGGTGGATGGAGAAGATGATGATGAGGCTGGTGTATGAGGATGTGAGGGAGAGGGAAGAGGAACATTTGAGAGAAGCTCCATGGCCTGGGCAAAAGTAATGTGGCCCAGCTTGGAGGGGTCAAAGGGTCCCTCAGCAGCGGCTGTAGCTGCTTCATTAGGAGAAGGGGTTGATGTTGGGGGCCTTTCAGATGCTGCTTGTGTGGCAACATCCTCATGAAGTCCAGTGGGTGTTCCCTCTGTAGTGCCTTGGTGTAAAAGCACCTCATCATAGGGAGATGGGATATGCATTTCAACATCAGCAGTGGTGAAACCTGCTGATGGAGTTTGCATAGAGGGAGCAGCCTCACCAAAGGGATGGTATGATCCCTGAGGTTCATCAGCTTGGGTTGTTGGTCCCTCAGTAGATGTTTGGTGTAGAACAGCTGTATCATGGGGAGCAGAAGTTTGAGGCTGAGCTGCTGATTGGTCTATACCAGCAGCGTGGGCACCTCGTGCAGACTCAGGGTGTAAAGAAGTTTGAGTGGGGGACAGTGTGGACTCATAATGGAGTGGAGAGGTCTCTTGTCTTTCAATATTCTCAGCCTCTTGGGAGGCTGGAATAGTTGAGGTGGTTATCTCCTTTTGTACAACTGGTTCCT
Source organism: Centrapalus pauciflorus (assembly GCA_020465985.1). Classification (NCBI taxonomy): domain Eukaryota; kingdom Viridiplantae; phylum Streptophyta; class Magnoliopsida; order Asterales; family Asteraceae; genus Centrapalus; species Centrapalus pauciflorus. Next base: position 198,880 of record JAANYP010003578.1, on the reverse strand, counting down.
GTTGGGAGGAACCAGAGGGTCTAGGCTGACTCTGGGTGGACTCAGGTTGGAGTGAAGCATGCTCCAAGTGTGCTGAACCTTCTCCCAATATAGGAGAGGCAGCAGGGGTGGGTTCTCTTACAACTGAACCCTGCTGGGAGGGAACAGAGGAGGTGGTTGTTTGGGCTGGTTTCTTTTTGGAGAGTGATTTTCGTTGGTAGTGGATGGATGAAGTGGGTGATTGTGGAGAGGTGATGAGGGGTTCAGACTGGACAGGTTTTGAGACTGGGTCAGAAATAGGTGGGTTGGTCTGTTCCATAGTCTCAGGTGCCACAAAGGCACCAGGCACAGAGACTTCAGGTTCAACGAATGAACCATGGTGAGGAGTCTGCTCCCCCTCAGCCACAGAGGATAAGAGTGCAGACTCAGACTGAGCTGTTTTGGCCTTCTTTTGCATAGGCCCAGCTTCAGTGGTTGCAAGGGTCCTTTTAACAAGTTTGAACCTGGATTTGGATTTTCTCTTGGGAGCAGCAGCTTCTGGATCCACCCTCAAAACAGAGTGTCCTTCCACCAAACCTAACAACCTCCTCATTGGTGTGGACAGAGGAGGTTCATTTGGAAGAACAGCAGTGTAGAAAACCTTATTCCCTATTACAGGGAATGCAGCAGTATGAAGTAAAGGCTGAGAGTTGTACAGGTGCTCACCACAAATGTGTCTGAATATGAGGCTCAGAAACCTGGGGTATCGAACAGCAGCTGGTCTTGGCTCTTGCTGCACCAGGTTCCTCAAGTTCAGAAAGATCCACTTAGCCATATCAATTGTAGTCCCATCCACCAGCAGTAGGACTATTGGGACTTCATCACGGCTCAGTTGGTCAAATGAACCAACTTTGCTGCTGAAGCTCATCATCACAGAAGCAAACAGAAAGCTGTAGGTAGGAGACAAATCCTTCCTGCACAGCATTGCTCCAATTTTGGGTTCTGCTACACCACAGAAGCGTAGCAAATTTCCCATTTGCTCATTTTCAGGCTGGGGCATATCATATGAATCAACAATGGGCAAATGAAGAACCTCCCTGAGAAGATCAGCAGTAATCTCAATGGTTTGAGTCCCATTGAGAATAGTCCCTTTGATGACTTTGGTGTTGGGGTTGTAGGCACAAGTGTACCAGAACTCGTACACCATCTCCTGGTACAGGACACCAGGAGTTGCAGTCATAGCATAGTTCAATGGATGAACTGTCAAAAACTCCACCATTTGATCATAACCTTTCCCCACATAGTTTTTGGGGATTGTGAGGTTGGCAATGTAGTTTGTGGGTTTGATGGTTAGCATTGTGGTGACTGATGGATGTTTCTGCACATCATCACCAACGAACACTGGTAGGAAGGGGTTGTTTCTGTGAGCCATTTTGAGAGTAGGGAAAGTAGCAGAAGCACAAGACACTTAGTCGAATATTTAGGGTTCTTAGAATGTTTATGATAGTAGTGAGGAAGACGAAGATGTAACAGTATGAGGTATTTATAGGATTTGAATGTGAGTGGGTATGACAGAGAAATATTTGGGCGGTTGATTTGAAAAGGTCGTTAACGGAAAACGGAACGATTGTCCATGTCAGACCGCTTGTCAGACCGCTTGAGCCCTTTTTAATCACTAACACACGTAACCCACATTATCCGCAGTAATTAAGTTAAATAAAAACATAAATTAAGTAACTTAAGTTTGAAGAAAGGTAATTAAAACTGTTGGTCTAAGCTGTTGGTCAAACCTGTGATGAGTAGGGTCATCACAAGCTGTTCATTCTTCAAGTTGTTCCCTCAGCCTGTTCAACTATGGAGGAACAGGTTGTGTCCAATAACTGAGCAGGTTACAAGACAATGTCTTGTAAATCAGTGTGAGGGAATGAGCAGAGTGAAGAATGGACCATCAGATCAGACTGGACGAGTAAACTGTTTGCGTTCAGCCTGTTGTATGTTCAAGCTGATCAAGGATTTCAGAAAAAATGGCTAAGTACATAACATGCAGAGCCTGTTCTGTCTAAGCTGTTCTGAGAAACTTGATCAGTGTGAGACATACAAAGTCTTAGACCTTTGAGGACACTTAGTCACTTTTGTTTAACATGCCCAGCTTGCTGACAAGGTAATTAAACATTGTTTCATCTTGAGGTTTGGTGAAAATGTCTGCAAGCTGTTCATTTGTGGAAATAAAACTTACCTCCACATTACCTTTCTGAATATGATCCCTGATGAAGTGATGTCTGACTTCAATATGCTTTGTTCTTGAATGAAATACTGGATTGTTGGAAATGGCTATGGCACTTGTGTTATCACACAGGATAGGAATTTTCCTATACAAAATCCCATAATCTTCAAGCTGATGCTGCATCCACAGAATCTGCCCACAGCAGCTTCCAGCAGCAATGTACTCAGCTTCAGCAGTAGAAGTAGACACTGAGTTCTGCTTCTTGCTACACCAACTTATCAACTTACCACCAAGGAGTTGACATCCACCTGTTGTGCTTTTCCTATCTAGCCTGCAGCCTGCAAAATAAGAATCTGAATAACCTATTAGTTCAAGGCTGGAGTCTTTGGGATACCAAAGACCCAAACCTGGTGTACCCTTCAGGTATCTGAAGATTCTCTTAACAGCAGCTAGATGAGATTCCTTTGGATCAGCTTGGAACCTAGCACACAGACAAGTGGCAAACATAATATCAGGTCTACTAGCAGTTAAGTATAGCAAGCTCCCAATCATACCTCTGTAAACTGTTACTGAAACAGCTTTGCCACTGGTATCAGCATCCAATTTTACATTGGTTGCCATTGGGGTTTTAATAGGAGAACTTTGATCAAATTTAAACTTTTTCAAGAGATCTAAGGTATACTTTCTTTGATTTATGAAGATTCCAGTTGAGGTTTATTTAACCTATAATCCTAAAAAGAAAGTAAGTTCTCCCATCATACTCATTTCATATTTAGATTTAATGAGTAATGAAAAATTCTAGCATAAGTGCTCATTGGTAGAACCAAATATTATATCATCCACATAAATTTGGACAAGCATAATATCATATTTCATCTTCTTTATGAACAGTGTAGTATCCACATTACCTCTGGAATATCCATTGCTCATAAGGAACTCAGTAAGAGTATCATACCAGGCTCTAGGGGCTTGTTTGAGACCATAAAGAGCTTTGTCCAACTTATAGACAAAATCTGGATGATGTTCAGTTTCAAAACCTGGAGGCTGCTTGACATAAACTTCTTCTTGCAGCTTCCCATTTAAAAATGCACTCTTCACATCCATTTGAAATACCTTAATGCTCTTATGAGCAGCGTAGGCTAGATATAAACGAATTGCTTCTAGCCTGGCCACAGGAGCAAATGTCTCATCATAGTCAATTCCTTCCTCCTGTCTATAACCATGAGCAACCAGTCTTGCCTTATTTCTTATCACATGACGTTGCTCATCCATCTTATTCCTGAAAACCCATTTAGTGTCAATTATAGTTTTGCCTTTAGGTGCAGGGACCAACTTCCATACCTTGTTTCTCTCAAACTGATTGAGTTCTTCTTGCATGGCAGTGATCCAATTGGTATCTTTTAGTGCTTCATCCACTTTCTTTGGCTCCATTAGTGAAACAAAACTAGAGAACATACAAAGGTTCCCTAAGCTGTCCCACCTTGTTTGTACCCCTTTGTTGATCTCACCAATTATTTGATCATTGGGGTGACATCTGATCCACTTAGGATCATTCTTCAATGATGATTCTCCTGAGTTATCAGCAGCTTCAGCAGGTCCTGTTGAACAGCTCTTAAGATTTTCAGACACACTGTTGTCTTGAGCCTGCTCACTTGTTGAACATGACTGACCACTGTTGAACATATCAGCAGAGGAACCAGGAAAATAAGCATTGATAGGTTCAGGACATGCACTTGTAATTAGGTCAGTACACTTATTCACACAGGGTGTATTGACATAATCATCATCATATCATGATTAACAGGTTCCACACTGGGTGTTGTGGAAGCTTCTGAGTCCTCTTCACTGTTTGAATGCATCAGATCATCAAAGTTTAATTCTCCTGAAACTGATTCAGGAACAGCTTTGGTGGAAGCATTCTTGGACTCTTCAAAGGTGACATTATTAGATTCATCTATCACCTTTCTTTTGTTGTTGTACACTCTGTAGGCTTTAGAGATAGCAGAGTTGCCAACAAACACACCTTCATCAGCTTTTGGTTCAAACTTTGCCAGTTGATCCCTCTGATTCAGAATGAAGCAGGGACACCCAAACACATGGAAGTAACTGACATTTGGTTTCCTTCCTTTGAGCAGCTCATAAGGAGTCTTGTTCAACCTTTTTACCACTAAGGATCTGTTTTGAGTGAAGCAGGCAGTGTTGACAGCTTCAGCCCAGAATGATGAAGGCAAACCAGATGCACACAGCATGGTTCTAGCAGCTTCAATGAGTCTTCTGTTTCTCATTTCAGCAACTCCATTTTGTTGTGGAGTTCTTACAGCTGAAAAGTTTTGAGTAATTCCTTTCTCTTCACAAAAGTCCTCAAGAGTACTGTTTCTGAATTCAGTACCATGATCACTTCTAAGCTGCTTTACTTGGGCAGAGTTCAGCATTTCCATCTTATTCACAAATCCAATAATTTCTCTAGCAGCCTCTCCTTTGCTCTTCAAGAAGATAACCCATGTGTACCTGGAGAACTCATCAACCATTACTAGAGTGTATCTTCTTCCTCCTAGACTTGGGACATTAACAGGTCCAAACAAGTCCATATGGATTAAGAAGAGAGGAGTATCAATAGAGAAGTTATGTTTGGATTTAAATGATGAGTTTCTCTGCTTGCCTTTCTCACAAGCTGTGCAGAGTTTATCTTTAACAATGGTCATAGAAGGCAAACCTGTCACCAACTCTTTCTTACAGAGTTTGTTGATGTTCTTGAAGTTCAGATGTGACAGCCTTTTGTGCCATAACCAGTTTAAGTCTGCATTTGTTCTTGTGAGGAAGCAGGTTTCAGTTGTGGGATCAGCAGATTGCATGTCCACAACATATACACCTTTCTTTCGTTGAGCACATAACACAACTTTGCCTTGGGGATCTAATATGTAACCCAGGTGCTCATCAAAGTTAACCTTATAGCCAGCATCACACGGTTGGCTTATGCTAACAAGGTTACGTTTTAGCCCAACCACATAGGCTACTCTTTTGAACACTGCAGCACCAGCTTAAAGAGTTCCATATCCCTCAGTGGATCCCTATACATTGTCACCAAATGTGACTTTTGGCCCTTTTTCAGGCCTGAGATCACTCAGCAGGTCCTTACAACCTGTCATGTGCCCTGAGCAGCCACTGTCCAAGTACCAAACCCGGGATGGTTGTTTTTCCTTATACATCATTGTAGGGTTCCAGTTCTCCAAGCTGCTAAAAGCTTCAGCTTCAGCCAGATCCTGTTTGAAGTTGCTTGTTGATGGGACATCAGTGTTGGCCATCAGACAGTTGTTGTCTTCTTCATCAGATGATGAATCAGACTCCTCCCAGTCACAAGTTTCTGCCATTAGTCCCTTTTACCTGTTAGAAACCACTGAGTTTTCTAACTTCCTCAGCTTAGCCAAGGCCATAAGGTACTTAACCCTATAGCCATCATCCCTGTTTGTCTTGAGTGGTTTGGATGTCTGACCAACAGCTTTTGACACACAGTCAGCAGCTATATGGCCAGTTTTGCCACATTTGAAGCACTCAGCTTTAGTCTTGTCAAATGCTTTCTTTTTGACAGCATTTGAGCTTCCCTGTAGCATGTTTCTTCCAAACCTTTTCTTGTTGAACCTTTTGACAAGCATGGCTATCATCGGCTCATCATCCAGTTCAGCACTATCTGCATTGTCTTCCTCATCAGATATTTCCTCCTTATCATCAGCCCGTTGATCAGGTTGAGTGAACACATCACTCACTTGATTTACAGGTTGTCTCACACTAGCCACAAAGGGTGCACCTTTCTTAGATATTTCCAAGGCATTTCTCTTCTGTTGCCTTGATTGCTCATCATTCAGTAAGGATCCATATAAGTTAACAAGATCCATACTTCTGATGGTACCTGAATTCCTTAAAATTGTAGAAAAATAATTCCATTCTTCAGGCAGAACATCTAAGAACTTGTTAACCAAAGTCAGGCTGTCCTTGGTGATCCCAACAGCTTTGAGATCATTTACAAGAGCAGTAAACCTGGTGTAGGTTTCAGTGAGAGTCTCCTTTGGTTTGCAAAGATGAGTTCATACTGTCTAATAAGATTATTAATCCTGTTGTCAAGTGTGATTGTGGGTCCATCATAGACGGTACACAAAGTATCCCACATCTCCTTTGCAGTCTTCATCTTCTCAACCTGTTTGAACACATCATCAGGTAGAGAGATGACCAGATTGTTTCTGGCCTTTGCATCAAGAGCCACCAGTCTTTTGTCTTCATCAGACCATTGAGCTTTTGCTTTCTCAAATGTTCTGATTTCAGGAGCAGCTCCTTCAACAGTAGGAGTTATTGTTGTAACAGAGGTTGGCACATAAGGACCCTCCATTACAATCTCTGGTAGATGTACATCCAGATTCTCTAAGTAGAGCGTCATTCTGCACTTCCAACCAGAAAAGTTCTGATGATTGAACTTTGGAGGTTTGCCCATTGAGCCATTGTCATAGTATGAGGAACTTGCAGCACTGTTGTCCATGGAAATTTTGGGAGAATGAGAGATCTAGAATGACACACACTCTAAACTGCTCTGATACCAGTTGTAGGTCCAAAAAGATATCCCAAGTATATAGCTTTAAGCTGTAGAGGGGGGGTGAATACAGCACTTTAAAAACTACACAGAATTTTCTCAATGTTTGTATGTATTATTAACAAATGTTAATTACAAACAAGCTTGAATGCGGAAAGGTTCAAGCTGAGATGACAGATACAACAGTATGTCTAACTAGTCTAAGACTGACTTAAACTAATTACAATGAATACACTTACTAAGAATCACTCACTGTATTTTCAAGACTCTGAGGAATAGCTTGAACAAGAACAGCTTAGACACTGAGCACTGTTTTATTCAAGCAGACTTGCATGCATGAAAGACACACTTTGAATGCACGTTCACTCTTGGTTTCAGCACTTAGCTTTCTGGCTTGATCTTTCAATCCTTGAAAGTTTCTTTTTATACTCACTCAGAGGATCTAAGTGAAGCTTCTTCATTGGACGGAATGAAAAAGGAGAAGTCTTGTTGAAAAGACAACATAACCTTTTCTGCACTTTTCTGAAAAGCAGACTTGTCTTCAAATGTGCAGAACTTTTGTCTTTTCCCTTTGTCTACTGTTGCATTGCCTTTAACCAAATAAGGAATGTCAACTTTGTGTTTTTCTTCCTTGTAAAGGCCTATTTTGATATAAGAAAAAGGTCTGTAACCCTTTTTCAAATAACCTTTTGTCTTCATGTTGCAGAACAGCTTGGGCAGGCTGAGTAGTTCTGATTTCCACTTTGTCTTCGACTTTGTAAACTGATCTTGCAGTCAAAAACAATACTTGAGGACTTGGAAACACATTCCATAAAGTGTTTAACCTGTTCACAAAGAACAGGTTCTGTTCACAAAGAACAGAACACTTGTAAACTGCCCAAGCTGCTCACCAGTGTAGAGCAGCGTAGACAGTTTATGTCCAGCCTGTTCAGCAGACTGAACAGCTTGAGCAAAACTGCCTTTGTTGCAACACATGCAACACATAGAACAGCTTAAGGCCGATATTGCAAATCTTTTTCAGGTTTCAATAAGGCATATAACAGGCCTTAATTTCAACCTTCAAAAGCATCAACAGGATTGATTAATAGTCTCCCCCTCAGATGCAGAACAGGTTTGACTGAGGCCTTTTTGTGCCTAACAGCTATATTTGTAATGAATGAATATAAATGGCATACACAACTACTTGAATTAGATTCAAAATATAACACTGAAAATGAAAAATGTATGAACGTTGAATAACTTGCACAATCACTAAAAGAAACTTCTGACACCGTCGAAAAGAACTAGCTAATGAACACAACCTTGTAACAACTTTCTTATGGGAAAAAGTAATGGCTGAGGATAAGAAAACTTCACTTAAGAATTGAATTTGTACAATCACTGAGGAAAAGAGTTCGTTGAAGTCAGAACTATCTATTCTTACAAAACGATTAGAGTCTTTAAATGTGGAAAATTTAGAAAAATGAGAGAAAATTTCAAATGATTGAAAAAGAGAGAATAGGTTTGTATTCCCGAATCAAAAACCTTGATGATGAATTCTTAAAACGGTGACAAACGGCGCAAAACTATTCGTCTCAATCAACCAAAAGAAACTAGGTTTTATCATTCCAAAGAAGGAATCGTATTTAAAAATCCTACGTTTTTTAAAAGGCTCAATCGGTTTTACCAATTATATTTGATAGAATATATATGGGATGCGGGTATCAGGCCTTCTTTCATCACTCATCAGAAGAAGTCCTGGCACAAAAGGAGGTTAAAAGAAATCAAGAAGAAAATAAGCAAATTTATTTTGCATATGAAAATCTAAACGATTGTTATCCTTACAGAGTACCCACTTTTGAGGATTACTTCTTCTATAGCTATTCTTCACACAGAAATGAAAGCCAAACATGTTAAGCCGATTCCTCATCCGTATATTCCTACCACTGATCTTCAACACAAAATCAAAGTTTCAGAAGAGGAATTAACGATCGCTCGTGACAAAGTTTCTGCCAGTCAAGAATCTCTTCACAAGTGAGGAAACCAACTTTTTGAACAACGTATTGAATTACCTCTTTACAAACAACGGTTTAACACTTTTTTAGAAAAGTTAAATTCTTACATAAAAGATTCAAAAACGTCTCGTCCTTCTAATGAACTAAATACATCATCTGACAAAGGTAAAATCAAAATTAAAGTCCCTTCAAACATTTCCAAAGGTGAGTGTTCAAATTCTTAAACATCGGAGTTTTCCAAAAGGCCAATACAAAACAAGTTTTAAAAAATTCTAAACCAATGAGAACTTCACTGCCTAAGGTTTTAAAGCCAGTTGGCCCCACGTACAAATGGGTGCCACAACGTTCTGTATCTGAACCACACATAACTGCCATATGGGTTCCTGAGTCTGTCAAATTGATATATATATATATATATATATATATATATATATATATATATATATATATATATATATATATATATATATATATATATATATATATCTGGAACTCCTAACAAGAAAGGACCCATTCTTCAATGGGTACCCAAAGTCATGTGATTTGATGCAGATGGTTCATGGTTACTTCAGATCAAGACCCGTACCTCAATGATATGGCTTCTAGTTAGATCAGACTAGAACCCGTACTTCTGTTAACAGTTTCTTGGCATCTTGGTACAAAACCAATGTGTTTGTCTCCTCTGCACTCAGTTCAGAACCCGTACGTAACCTGACATGTTTTCTAAACATTACCGTCATGGATTTATTTCACCTGCTTGATAATCGACCTACAATGTGATATTTTTAACAGAATTAAAATCTCCGGTAAAGTCCATATGGTATATGGATTCGGGTTGCTCCAAGCATATGATTGGGAAAAAGGAGTTGCTAACCAATATGGTCGAACAATACTACGGAACCGTTAGATTCAGAAACGACAATCCTGCTCAGATAAAAGGATACGACGATTTAGGTCTAAGCAATATAGTCATCAAGGATGTTGACTATGTCCAATGATTGTCACATAATCTATTTAGCATAGGAAAACTTTTTGATAATGGTCTAGATGTGGCGTTTAGGGTGAAAAGCTGTAGTGTTAAGAGTGGTGACGGAAATGAAATCTTACTGGTTCACGTAACTTAATCCTATATACCATTGATGTGGCCAACCTAATGATAAATGATAGAATTTTCATATTATCTAAAGTCTCCTCAAAGGACTCATGGCTATGGCATAGACGACTATCCCATTTGAACTTCGACAATATGAACAAGCTGGCATCAAAACATCAGGTTTAGTGTCTCCCAGGACTTCGCTATGAAAATGGTCATCTATGTGGGGCTTGTGAGAACGGAAAGATGAAGAGATCTTCTCACAAACCAAAACCTGAACCATCAATAAAGAGAGTTTTGGAGCTGCTGCATATAGATTTATGCGGTCCTATGCGCATTCAAAGTATTAATGGTAAGCAGTATGTGTTGGTTATCGTTGATGCCTATTCACGATACTCCTGGGTTTGATTCATGCAATCTAAAGACGAAACTGTGCATAAGATCATTGATTTCATTAAGAGTGTCGAGACCCAACAACAGTTGTCTGTACAATCAATCAGATCTGATAATGTCACAGAATTCAAGGTTTCGGTAGTTGAGAGATTCCTACGATCCAAAGGCATCCATCATCAATTCTCCGCCGCACTAACACCTCAACAAAATGGTATATTTGAAAGACAAAATTGTACCCTGGTTGAGGCTGCTCGTACCATGCTCAACTGCTTAAAGCTACACCATTTTTGTGGGCTGAAGCCGTCTCTACTGCCTGCTACACATAGAACCGCTCGATCATTCATAAGTGCTTTGACAAAACTCCCTATCAAGTTTACCTAAATAAAATTCCTTATATAAAATACATATGAGTTTTTGGTTGTAGGTGTTACGTGCTGCAAGACAAGCACAACCTCGGGAAGTTCAACGAGAAAGCAGACGATGTGATTTTTATTGGATACTCATCCAATCAAAGGCATACTATGCATACAACACTTGTACCAAGATAGTGAAGGAGAGTGTGAACATCACATTCGTTGAAATGGCTGAAATGGCTTCTGAAATCTGATGTTGACCAACCAGGACCACGCATTACTCCAATTCCTGGAAACTCTTCCACCTCAAGTTGTTTTTCTCCTTCCGACTTAGTATATTTGTCTTATCCATTTTATGCTTAACTAGGTTATTACCCGTGTACTACACGGGTTGATCTTATTAATTAAAATATATAAACATGTAAAAACTATAAAATAATCATAAGATTCAAAGAAAAAAATAGATACATAGTTTCAAATCATAAACTGGAAAATACTTCCTTATAAACGACATTGGTTGTTTTGAAGCTAACTCTACCTTCCTTGTCTAAAATTTAAAGTTTTAAACCTTCTCTACTTTTAACTCTAGACAGGGCAACATATAACTGACCATGACTGAAAACCGGGTCCTTGAGAAACAAACCAACCTTCGAAAGTGACTGTCCTTGGCTTTTATTTATCGTCATAGCAAAGCATACGACAAGCGGAAATTGTCTCCTCTGAATTTTGAAAGGTATCTTTTTATCTGAAGGCGTCAAACGAAATCTTGGAATAAAGGTTCGCTTGCCAATATTACTCCCAGATATAATCTCAGCTTCTATAACGTGGTCACCCATTGATATTACTTGTAGCCTAGTACCATTACATAAACCACTCTGCTGATCAATATTTCTTAATAGCATGACTGGAACACCGACCTTTAGTACCAACTTATGGTTGGGCAAACCAGAAAGCTTAAGACCGTTTAAAACATCTGGCGAGTATAAACTTTCATTCAAGCCGTTCTGAATATTCTCTGATTCACAGATGCTATCAGAGCTTAAGTAAACCTTCTCATCTCTTGGAAACATTGACAACAAACGATCATTTATTACATCAACAACCTCGTGTTTTGGTGCAATTATCGCTCTTTCTTGGAAGAAGTTTGGATTTTTTAGATTCTCAAGAATGCAAAGATAGACAAACTGAATTAATGATCCTACAGGATCAATTGAATCATTTATGAGAAGATCCTCGGGTATATCAATAACTGCTTCACCATCATTGGCACCACCAACTTTGCCTTCTCCTATATCCAAAATCCAATCTTCAAATTCACTTAGTTGTTGTAAATTACACGGTTCACATTCAATCGTCAATCTCATATTTTTTGTTAATCTAAGGACTTTACAATGGTTCCAAATATAAGAGAAACTCAATGATGCATTAACGATGTCGTGCCTACTTCCACCGGGAATGATTGGAAGAATTTGTCTAAAATCTCCTCCAAAAACGATAACTTTACCTCCAAATGGCTTTTCTGACAAGAGTATATCTTTCATCGTTTGATCCAAAGCTTCAAATGCATGTTTATGAACCATCGGTGCTTCGTCCCAAATAATCAACTTGGTTTTTCTTAATAAAGAGGCGATATCACTGTCCGGCATTATAAAACAAAGAGAATCCTCATTAAGATTTATGGGAATTAGGAATCGAGAATGTGCTGTTCTACCTCCAGTCAATAACAATGAAGCAATCCCACTTGAAGCAACATTTAAAACAATTTGACCTTTAGATCTAATTGCTGTAGATAATGTTTTCCAGATGAAGGTTTTTCCGGTTCCACCATAACCATAAACGAAAAAAACCCCTCCTTGATTTATATTAACCGCCGCTATAATACTGTCAAAAACACCCCTTTGTTCATCTGTTAATGCAACATAAAGTTGATCAAATTCGATCTGTAGAGATGGTCTATCATAAGTTAGCTCCTCAAGAATCAACCGATTGTTTGAAGAAGATATAGAATCATGATCCGAATAAGGCATCCTTTCAAAATTTTTCAAGCTGAAATTGTTGCGAAGCAAAATTTTTTCAATCTCAAGCAACGTCAAGTTGTTAACTTGATCTTCCGTAAGTAATAATCCTGAAAGATATGATATAAAAATATTATCACAAATATTACGGAAGTCAAACTCAATGCAAATAATAATGAGTCAAACCATAAATATATAAAGTAAAATAGTAAATATATATTTGTACACTTTTCCCAAAAAATAATAACAAACCTTGACATTTCAATTTTGACCGTTGATCAAAAAGAATACCGTCCGACAAGTATTGCGATGTTTCTTTCCAAACAAATTCTGGTCTAGATAGACTATTTGACATGAGCATCATTGCAAATAAAGAATGTATATGATATCCAGAACCAGAAAAACTTGCCTCCTGAATAGCATCAATGTATTCTTGATCGTCATCCAAAAGACCGAGAGCATAGCATGTGTCTCTGAAAGTATCATATATCCTTCCATCAACAGTACGAATGCCGTCGAAACTGGTTGGTCCTCTGACTTTGTTTAACAGAATCCTTAACAAATATGATTCACCAGCAGTAGGGGATACATGGTGAATTCACCCAATAGAAAAGCCTTTCTTCCTTAGCTCCCAACAACGTTTTTGGCATTTCCACACAAACTCTGTAGGGAATTCAACGTATGTCAACTTTCGTGCTTGTGTATAAGTTTTGTTACAATCCATCCAAGATAAAAACATGGTAGAAGCCACAGAAGGTTTGTGGAGAACATCGTCTATATCATCGTCTGCACCATATACTACTTGTTGCTGTCCAGGGAGATGAAAAGGAAGTCTTACAACAGATGGAGTCCTGTAATGAACATCATATCCAAATATCCTCCATGATGCATCGCATGCAGATATATATCTACAATCATAGTACTGTTGAATTTCATCTACTTCATCAACATTACTATCTTCATTGTTACTTTGTACAAAAGTAACAGTAGCTCTATCAGGACCCTTGTTAATATATTTAAACAAATACTTAATAGAACCGACTTGGTTGCACCACTCAACATTAATGTGTGCCTGATATCTTTTTAAAAGAACTTTATTATAGGCGACCACATTTCTATTATCCAACTTAACACCAGACTTTTCAACAAATAATCCATTATCCCGTCTTCTATACTCGGGAAAACCATCAGAATCAATGGAAGTGTTATTAAAGAACTTCTTAGGAAAGTTTTTAGAACACTTTTTATCGATCATGCATGGACAATGCACCTTATGAACACCACATGGACCATGGATCATAAACTCACTAACAAGGGAATATAATTCAGGATCTTCATCTTTGTCTGGAATCTCTGCATATATAATCGGATCTATATGGTCAACGATAGGGATCTTGTAATCAGAGTGCAAGAACATGCATATATGACTGTGAGGTAACCCACGTTTCTGAAACTCCACGGTGTAAATCACTACATATAAGGGGAAAAAGAGTAATTTGATTTACAATAATGAATAGATAAATACATAATAATAATTTGAAGAGTTAAAAACAATATTAAAAAAAAGACTAGATGAAACATACCTGCTTGTACATTGCCAAATAATTCACTTTTCTTTATGTATTTGATTAACTCATCAAGCTTCATTTTGAATAATCTACATAATATATCAGGTCTATCCACGGGATAAAGTGTGGTGTCTTCTACAAATCTTGTGATCTCTGGCCATTTTGGATTACACGTTACAGTTATGAAGAGGTCAGGGTATCCAAACCACTTGCAAAGTGACATGGCATCTAGATAGTTCTGCATCATGTAGCGTGCACCAGCAGTAAATGAAGAAGGTAGGACAACACGACGTCCCGTGCTTGAAATATCAGTGTTTCCTTGATCACGTACCTTACGCAAGGTCTCATATGATTCACTTCTAAGAACCATTTGTTGACTCCTTATGTAAAACAATCTCTGACTTTCAACCATAGTATAAGCATCGACCAAAAATTGTTGGAAAAGTCTTCTTGAATTAAGGATCAATGAGAAAACATCAACCCTATCTTGCATTCTATAAGCAAAGAATTCTCTCATCGTACAATTTAGACGTTTGCTGTTGCTTGAAGACGTGACACCTCTATGAAGAATATCAATTCTATATCCATCATCTCCATATGGAAAAAGTAGTGGGTATTGAAGAGGAAGATAAGAAGGATGTAATTCACTTATTCGTTTTAAATGTCCTTATTGTTTTTCAACCATAATATCTCTATTATCAAATGAATCACCAATGTCACCAATAACTAAACCAGCCACTTCTGAAGCAGTTGGCAGGTTATATGTTCTTCCGTCTTGTTGTCTTCTCCCTATTAGTCGTAACTTTAGGTCTTGATGTGTATCTGCATGAAAGCAATCTCTTACCATCCTATTGGCCTTAACCAATTCATTTATTGAATCCAACATACTCTTCGAATATGTTATAGTTTCAACATCATGAATATCAGTAGCTGTTGTAGACCCGTCCTTTGGTTCACTGTTAGAAATGCAAAAAACAGAAAAAATGCATATTGTGAGATATAATTATATGAAAAAAAATTAAAAAACAATGTATTCATTAGGTACCAAAGTATGGAAGAGGAATTAAGATGTACTTAAATATGTATCTTTTAAAAAATTATGTAAATTATTTAGATTGATATATAGAAAATTATATTAGATTGATGTAGTTAAATATATACAATATCCCACATAGAAAAATCCAAAAGTTAATAATCATGAAGTAGAATATACCCGAATGCATTCTGCCAGTTTGAAAGTTCATTCTCGGTGTCATATATGCAAAGCTGAGAGAATTTGGGTTTTGAGGCCTCTACAGGTAGAAGGCTTCCCATAGCATGATAGTTTTGACCACTAAGCCTGAATATATACGGAGCTTTACCCTTATTTATTGATGAATCAACCTTTCCACCCATTGAAATGAATGAAAACATAGAATTGTAATGCCGAATATTCTTAAGAAAGTATTTGCTTTTCGAATCATTAAGACGGAATAGATCCTCATATAATGATGGCGCTGCTTTCAACTCCGGAAGCTGAACCTTGCCGTAACCACAACATAGGTAATAACATGTTTTGTCTCCAGTTCTTTGACCTCTAATAGCTTCATTCGTCCATAATTTTGCATGACATAGTTGACATATGCGAGTTTGATCACCATGATCAAAGTAATCTGTTACATAACATGATTGAAAAATTAGAAATTTATACATTTAAAAAACCACATGCATTATAGAATAATGAATACATTATAGTTACACATGAAAAAACAAAAAATTTTACCTTTAGATATGCATGTTTTGTTGTTTTTAAGATTATGCACAACATTTGCAGGGATTTCTTGAGCATTGTTCTAAGAGGGAAATGCATCTTCCGTTGACATCAAATCTACAATACGAATAAATTGAAATTTTATACCATAATTTTTTGAAAATTCCAAGAACCCAATGTAATATATATATATATATATATATATATATATATATATATATATATATATATATATATATATATATATAATACCTCTCATTGAAGAAATTCGGGTGTTGGATGAACATTGTACTTTCCGTGTCGTAGATGTAGACTTTTGATCTCTTACATTCCAAAGATAATTTTCTTATTGCTCTTCTGTCTTTTGCATCAGTGTCATCGATATGCATAATTGGAGCTGCTTCTTACGAAAAAGTGGTTAATATGAGAACTTACGAAAAATATATTTATATTTATGTATATAAAAGTACATATCAGTAAATTTAAATCCACTCCAATATTTATTCAAAAAAAGCTACAAAATGTAATGAAGATTAAATAATAAGTGTCATTTGTTATGAAAAAACTTACTATTCGTAATATCTGCCATTGTCAATCTCCTATGAGAATTATCAAAATGCAAACATTGATCGGGTAAAACATGATTAAGGTTTACATTTTGAGCAGATGGTTGCATTGCATAGCTTGTTAGATTTATACTATTTGAAGAAGAAGCAATCAATATGTTTGACACGCATGGAGAATTTGATGTGTTCGATCTAACATGCGGTCTTCTATTCTCCAAATAGAGCTTCCTCTTTTTTCTTCTATCTTTAGCGTCATGAGGATCCATAGCCTGTTTATCATAAACATGAAATAAATGTGATTATGTCCCGAGCATCATTAGCAGATGGGAAATTTCAAACTATTATCTGAACCGGGTCATTTTGAGTTATATTATATCTTTTTGTAATGATTTAAAAGTTGACCAGAGCATATTCAAGTGTTTTACGAACTTCAAAATTGCATGATTCAAAAACAAATTGGAGATTGTTTCAATATTAGTTTTTGTAATCATGATTAATATATTAATAATTTATAAAAATTATGAAAAAAAAAATACTACAAATTTGTTTGTGTGATGACCTAACACATCTCAACCGGCACTAATGTTTTGCCTATTTTGGCACCAACCCATTTTGCCACCTATGATGAAGTCAGGCGTGCTTCGTTTTATCCACTGCACTAACATGGGGGATCCTATAGTACCGTACTTTTTTATTTGTCCACAGACCAAGGACCCATATCATGCAGACATGTACTAATACATTTTGGGCTATTGGCCTTAACTTCATTTGAAGTCATACCCACTTAAGAAGTAACGATGCAATAAATGATTTTAGTGGTAGAAATGCAAATTAGACAGAATGTTCAACTAAGTGGTGAAACCCAACACAGTGTTCGTATGCACAATTAAAAGGAATGGAGATATAAAAAAAATAACTGATTATTAAAGATGATTGATGGGTAGTCTTGTTAAAGTAAGTGTGCGTGGGCCATGTGAATGAACAACATGAATGTAATATATATACGTATGGACCAAAGTTAAGAGTGTGTGTAATGAGGAAGCAAGATCAAATAAACATCAAGAATCAGTAATACGTGGGTTATTTTTTTTTTTTGGTAATTTCATAATTTAATTCACTTTCACTGTTTTTAAAACTATGGCTTCCTGTGAAAAAAAAAGTGTTTCATTTGCCTTCAAATCTTCAAATTGATTGGCAATAAATGTTTTAATCATGAAACTAAGTCAATGCATGATCTTAGTAAGTGTTCAATTGTTTCTGCATTTATATGGTTTAGTTTGATGGTTTTAAATAAAATCCAGTAACTAAAATGGTCCTTGGTCTCTCTTTTGATCAGCCAGAGACTTGATTACAAGAAGGCCATGGCCTTCAGCAAGTGACATTCTAGTTCAAATTAATGTTGCTGTTTGATCCTTATTCATGATAATTTGCCTTCAATCCTCTCCATTTTGTGCAATAAAACAGTAATATAAGTGTATGTGTGAGCTATTGTGAAGTCCAAAACTCATATCCATGTTTCATAGTTGGACTGAGCATTTCAATTAAACTAAACAAACAACAGCCCCATCAACATGAATATATGATCTAAGTGGCATAGTGTGTGTGTAGAGTCTGTTAATACTCCGAGAATTTGCAAATCTCGGAGTTGTGTTGGTGATTCTTGCTGGAAAACAGAAAGGCAGATCAGCAGCAAAGCAACACCTCGACATGTATATTGAAACTAATTGTTTGTGTAGTGTGTGTTTGCATGATGACTCCGAGACTTGTGAGTCTCAGAGTAGTGTGTAACAACAACAAAAGTGTGTATTTGTGGCTGGAAAACAGAAAGAAGCAACAGTAGCAACTCAATAGCAAAATAGATTTTAAACTAAATGTGCGTGTGTGCCATGTGAACGAACAGCATCAATGTAATATATATATATACGTATGGACCAAAGTTGAGAGTGTGTGTAATGAGGAAGCAAGGTAATTATGTCAAAACTCAGCGACTAACATATATAAAGTATAAAACATTTACATGATTCAATTCAACAAAAACTCACCTTTTGATATATAGCATCGAGCTAGAAATCATGTTTTAATCATGAAAGATCATCAGTACCTCAACAACTAATTGAAAAATAAACAATGTAATGTGTGTGCTCGTGACTGGAAAACATGAAAAAATAAAATATCGGAGACATTGACTTAGCTCTTGTTATAAACTACTAATCACTTTCAGAAATCCTGTGTGTATTGTTTACATTAGGCTGATCGCTGAAAAGCCTTAAAGCTATACAGAAAGTCAGCAATACCAACTAAAAGGTAAAAGCATCAAGGAGGTCTGATATTGAACAATTGTAGGAAAAAGCAGTAATACGTAGTCGAGAACTTTGGACGAAGTCTTTATTTTAAGAGTTCAAAGAATTCACCTTTTAGTCTAAAACTGTGCAAGATGATGATATGTATCGGTATCCAGAAGTTAAAATTATTGCAATAAATAAAACAGATGCCTCAGATAAAAATATATATCACAGAAAAGCCTTTATCCCATTCCCTCCACTTTTACTTCACTCTCAAATCACCACAGACAATAGTGCCAACGTCTTAACTGGTATATTAATGATGCTGATTGATCATTATTCATGATAATGTTGTTGATTGATCATTATTCACGATAATTCACCTTTAATCCTCTCAATTTTATGCAATAAAACAGTAACAGAAGTGTATGTAGTTTTGTAAGGTCTACACAACACGGATCTATCTAGATGCGGAACCGTCAACGAGTGCGGAATCCTCGTTAACGGGTTGACGGTAACTACTCTCACTAGGAACACGGAGACTATCAATAAGCTGTACGAACTACAACGGACGCACCTATGAATTGATTCTCTCCGAAACAACACTAAAACCGATGATAAACTCGGAATCGCCTTTTGCTTAATCTCTCTCGAATTCTGCAAAAAGTCTCTTAATGATTCGAGTCTATCCCTAATTATAGAGGCTAATTCGAGTCTGCCATGGGCCAAACTCGAATCAGGCCCAAGGCCCATTCGAGTTTGTCCCCTGGACACTCTCGAATCTACCTTATGAGAAACATTCGAATCTGCCTAGGAATACATTCGAATCTGTCATAGATTCGAATGCCAATCCTTATAGAATTCGAATTTACTCTTTCACCTATTTAACATAGAATTGAAACTTATGTTTTTAACTTATGTTTGATTTTATCTTAGATCTTTATGTTTCAACTTCTTGTAATACGTTACATCAAGTTCAAACATACAATCAATAATAATTATCAAACATATATAAACATATATATATCAAACACTTGCTAATACCACAATGTTCTTAGACTACTATCGTCACACAGGGTGTACCAACAGACTCCCCCTTGACGATAGCTTCTAACAATTCACACATTTGATTAAGTACTTTGTTTATTATTTATTCAAACTGCTGCCAGCATACAAACCCTTCTCAATACACACTTTAACTACATTTTCATACTTTCTAGCCTCACTATCCATATGAGTGTCGCTTGAGATCTTATGAGCATGGAGCACTTGAAGGTCATCTTTAGAAAGGTTTACAAGGTGAAGGGGATCGTATACTCTAAGAATCACTTTTTCTTCAAAATCTTCCATCACAGCTTCTCCCGTTTCACTTTCCACATACCACCAGTTTAGGTTTTTCATGACGTCCTGTGGCATTGGCTTGAGTGGTACCTTTCTCAGACATCTCACTGGTCTGTATTGTATTTTCATCCATGGACGCCCAGTCAGAGGATCAATTCGAGAATGGTCCATTACTCGTTTACCTATCCTCGGATTAAGACGTTCGAACTTCCTTGACCTTCCTTCTTTTCTTATGATCTTGATTATTTCAGCGTAAGGGTCGTTGCCGATGTTGATTAGCTCCTTCCAAGCTAATGCCTTTATCTCAATCTTCGGCAAGATGTTGAACACTTTCAAAGTTTTTCTGAGGTACTGGAGACCATCTTTTCTTTTGATAATGAATAGCTGCAATTCCCGATCAAAGAACCAGCTCAATATACTTCCGGATAGCTCTCCAGTACCCGGCACATGCATCTTCTTCTTCAACTCTAACTCCTTTTGCTCTTCCCTGAATTATAGTTTTCTTTTCTCTTCATTGGTAAGCTCTCTGGCAGGCTCTTCTCTTGATGAGTCAACATTTAAAGCAGCATTGACTACTTCTATGTTAATCACATTATTTCCGTCTATCACATAAGTATCTGTGATTGGGTTTTGCTGAACGATGATCTCATTGGCTTCATCATCTTAATCAGCACAAACTTCATCATCGGATTTCCAATCTGTTATATCTTCGGGTACAAATTCTCCTTCTTCTAACTCCTCCATATCATCCTCAAAATCAAAGCCAAGGTCCATAGGGTCATCGTCGAGATCCATTAGTGCTTCAATCATCTCATTTATCTCCGACTCTGTGGCTTTGAATGAACTGGCCTCTCCTTCTACAACTCCTGATTGACTTGGCTCCCCCCGAGTCTCAGCATCCCGAGCAGCAGAAAAATCTACTGGCTCATTATGTCTTTGCGTGCTGGGATCATTGCCATGGTCATCTTCATTATTATCATCATCATCCATGGGCAGCTCCACGTGATCACGACAGCTTGCCTCCCCCTGAGCCTTTATATTTTTCATTAATTGCTCAATCAGGGAGCGCATCGATCTTATTTCGGCCGCTTGATCAGCTACAAAGGCTTTCAGCTCCAAGTTATCTTCCTGACCCTGATCCACAGTCTTCTTCAGCTCGGCATTCTCGATATCTAGATTGGCATTATGCTTTTGTACTTCACCGAGAGCCGTTGTCAGGCCAAAGATTTGAATCTGCTGGAAGTCAACTCTATTCTTTAGTTCCAAAAATCTTTGATTCTCTGCGTAGGTGGATGAGGTGGATGGAATGGATTGTATTGTGGTCGGAATGATTGGTGATGGGATGTACGGTTAAACAGGTGGTGGTGATGGTGGAATGGTAGATTGAGTAGGTGGAGGTTGAGCTATTTCAGGCTGTGCAGCTGAAGCTGAGGTAGCTCCCTGCATAAACCGATAATGTTTAGCCCTTTTCCTTGTCGATAATGGAGCAACTTCTTCTTCCTCAAAATCAGAGTCATCAGACTCCCGTGATGCTCGTCGCCGTGAAGCTTCTTCATGCACCACTAACCTCGATCCATAGGTTCCTATCTGCACAGATGGTTCTGCAGTGACAGACTCTGGAACTTCAACGTCTAGCTCTTCCATATCTTCAGATTCAGTAGCTGAAGATAACATGTCATTACCTGTTTGCTCAGGTTGATATTCATCGACTTCCCTAAGAACATCATCTTCTCTTTCCGGAGGCTCTAGCAATTGATCAACAAGCTCAGCAGTTATCTCTTCATTAGCATGAGGCCCAGAAGCCCAGATTTCCTCCAATGTTTGAGCTATCTGATCAGATTCGGGTTGTGCACTTGAAGGCCCTGCCTCTTATGCCTCTTGAGGTTGACTAGTCGAAGGCCTACTTGCCTGAGTTTGACTAGCTGAAGATCTTAGGCGTCTTCTCTGTTGCGGAGGGCGCGGTTGTTGCCGTTGTTGTTGTTGTGGCTGTCTATGCTGAACTTCCACCTCACCTGCCCAATTGGCATCATCCGGTGCAACAAAGTTCCTGTCTATTACAGCTCCAACCAAAGGTCGCTCTACCGGGACTGCTAACCTTCCTCTATGAGCAGAGCAATCATCAAAAATCCTTTTATCGATAACCGCTACACTTTGAATGTCATTAAGTTGCGGCAAATTTGGCAAGAGGTGCCTGATGAGCATCATCACAAAGCGGGGGTAGAGTAACAATCCTTCTCGTTCCGGAGCAGTGGTTTGATGAACAAACTCTGAGAAAAACATTTCTGAAAAACTGAAACGCCGATTATAAACCAATGCGATAATCCCTGATTGGATCTTCGATACAATATAATCAAATCCCGCTTTCTTGGCCGCAAAGCATACCGTGAACACGTGCGCCAGAAATCTCCATTGCCCAATGAGTCCACTCTTCATATAGGATGCCTTAGTAACATCAAGCTATATCCCATCCTCACAAAAGCAGCCTCCCTAATACTTAAAGGAAATTCTATAGGCCCAGACTCTTGCTCCTGAGTTCCCAGCTGCAGAACTTGGCGTAGCATATCAGCAGAAAATACCAACGGCTGTCCAGCTATCCTTGTCCTTAGAACTGTCGGAGTGACAATGCAATCCACTTGTAGATGTTCATAGAATTGGCGTACATAAGGAATAACGATTTGGATGTTATGGGACAGTGCAAATGAAATTCTGGACTCCACCAGGAAATCCACCATCTGGCGAAAACCCTGTGCTTCAGGGATATTATGGTCAGGGGGAATGACCATATTATGCTTTGGCACAAACACTCTATCCGCCATGTCTGCACAATAGATAAAATATTAGAATTATTAAAAATGAATAAACTTGTTTAAATTCAAATTTGTTTTATTTTGAACTTGTTTATGTACAAAATCCAACACATATGAATTTCTACAAGTTTAATTAAATTTAAAGTGAATAATTCAAATAAAATGACAAATTCGAACAAACAGATTTGAATTAACACTTTTTCGAGTTTGATGACACATTCGAATTTAATGACCTTCTCGAGTTTACTGACAAACTCAAGACTAGTCATGAACATATTCGAATTAGTCGGCCCACATCATCACTAAAATCAAAGATTTTAACCATTTTGGACTCAGAAAATCACATTCATTAGTCCTACTAGGTTCTAATCAAGGATATTTGCATTTAATTTGACTTTTTACCGGTCCAAACTTTGTAATTTTGAAACACAAGTTTTCTACCGATAAACCTTCAAAAATTCAATGATTTTGGCTTAAATGATGTATAAGACTACTTAAATGTTGTACAAAACACTTGTTTATACCTAGATCCATGAGTAGAATCGAACCACCAAGGAAGAAACTCGACAAATAGTGGTTTTTCTTGAGATCGACAAACTCGAGGACAATAGATTCGAAATCGCCAAATAGATTCGAGGGAACAAATTCGAAAACAGATGGATTAATGACCATTACTGTTAACCTATTTATACCACCTACCTTCGAGTCTAATGACAAATTCGAGTTTAACTTAAACTCTAATTCACCCCTGAAATTTTGAAAATTTCGAAAATAAATTCAACTTTTTCAATCTTATTGTGTAACGGAATAAACTATGCCAAATGTTTTACCCTAAGCACTCGATTTTCACGCAATATTTATTTTATTAAACTATGAATGCACCCTCAGTTATTTTTTGACCCTTTTCCTAAGTAAAATAAAAATAAAAATAAAAATAAAGTAAAATAAAAATAAAAATAAAAATAAGTAAAAGTAAAAATAAAATTTTAAAATTTTGAACAGAAAATTTAACTTAGACTTAAACTACACTTATTAAAATTTACAACCTATGCTAAACACTTAACAAAATATTTTTGACGAGTATAGTCAAAGAAAGGTTCAATCAGATAGCGGTGTCCGATACTCACTTTCAGTACTTAACCTTTCACACTTTGGAATTTTTGATTCCTTTGATTGTTTGGCGTGACATACTCATTTAGCCGATTGTCGGTATTTACCCCTTTAAACATGCTACATTTCGGAATATCCCTTGGCAATTTCATTTTACGTGACTCAGACATAGACATACTTTTATGATCAAGGCATACAGACAGTGATTCTAACTTGTTGGTATTTGCAAACTTTCTTTAAAAAACAAACATCGGACACAGGTCTGTATTTTCATACAACAAAGTGTCTTAGTTTGACTTAAGGTTTATTTTTTAAAGCTAGCAAGACAGCGGTGACAGGTCTGTACCGACGTACAACAAAGCGACTTATCTTGCTAACCCGAATCAAAACAGAGGCAACAGGTCTGTACTTACGTACAACAGAGTTACATGTTTTTGACTCTCAATTTTGTATGATTTTTCTATTCTTTCCATTTTAAGATGTATTTGATGTTGCTATACATCCCCAGAAAGTTTGCATACCTCATTAAGACTCAAAGTTTGTATGTCTTGTACATAAAAATTAAGACCGATTGCTCATACATCTAAGTTAGGGACACGTTTGACTTTTCCTTCAATATTTTATTAGCCTTGAGACTCCCTATATGTATTATGCCTACCAACACGTCAAACTAAAATAAAGTATAACACTTAGAATTTTAGGTGCACTATGTGTGAAAGCCTAAACACTTAGAGTTTGTAACGACTGTGCTAATTTTCGTCACTTTGAACCTATGCATCTAAGACTTAACTCTTTTTCCGATATTCTCTTTTTTTTTGAATTTTTTTATGGTTTTCTCTCTTTTTTTTTTGTTTTTTTTCATAAGAAATAGCAATAAAAGAAAATAACCTACTAATTTACTAAAAATAGAAACTTTAGTAATTTAGCAGACTTACTATAAAAAGAAAGAAATACTACAGCTATAAAAGGAACTAAAGTTCTACTAAGGTCAAATTACTCTGGGTTGCGCATTCCATTTAGTTGAATCAAATATTCAAACCATGACTTATGAAAAGCTTTGGTAAATAAATCAGCATTATTATCATCCGTTGCCACTTTTACCAATTTGATTAAGTTTTTTTCAGCACAATCACGAATAAAATGATGCCTTATGTCTATGTGCTTTGTTTTACTGTGTTTAACTGGATTATTCGTTATAGCAATTGTAGATTGGTTATCTATCCTAATGGGAGTTTGAGTGTAAGCCAAACCGTAATCCCGCAATTATTTTTGTATCCATAGAACCTGTGAGCAGCAACTACCAGCAGCAACATACTCGGCCTCGCACGTTGACACGGCTACCGACGTTTGTTTCTTGCATTGCCAGGAAACCAGTCTCCCTCCTAGGAATTGACAACCTCCAGTTGTTGATTTGCGCGTCAAGCTGCATCCTCCGTAGTCCGAATCAGTGAACGCCTCCAACTCTAGATCTCCCTCCGCGTGATACCAAAGTCCCAGCTTCGGTTTCGACTTGAGGTATCGTAGAATCCGCTTCACAACTTTCATGTGCATCTCCTTCGGATTAGCTTGAAACCTAGCACAAATACACACAGCAAACATGATGTCAGGTCTTGAAGCAGTTAAATACATAACTGATCCAATCATGGCCCGATATAACGTCGGATCCACATCGGTATCACTTTCAGTACCCGGTCCGAGATTGTAATTCACTTGAATCGGCGTGCTAAAATGGGCAGTCAGTTTCGTCCCTTCCATCCCGAAGCGTTCCAATATGTCATAGACATACTTCGTCTGATGGATAAACATACCTTCCTTCTTCTGGTCAACTTGTAACCCCAAAAAGAAATTTAACTCTCCCATTGCACTCATCTCGAATTTCGACTTCATCACCTTCTCGAAATCTTTGCACATTTGTTCGTCTGATGATCCAAAAATGATATCATCTACGTACACTTGTACCAAGATGAAGTGTTCTCCCTTTCTCTTAGCGAACAGCGTACTATCTATCCTACCCCTTTCAAACTCGTTCTCTAATAAATGGTTGGATAAAGTCTCGTACCACGCCCTTGGTGCTTGATGCGATCCATATAGAGCCTAATATAAACGATATACTCTATCTGGATATTTTGGATCTGTAAATCCGGGCGGCTGTTCTACATACACCAGCTCCTTCACTTTCCCATAGAGGAAAGCACTCTTAACATCTAGTTGATATACCTTAAACCCCTTGAAGGAAGCAAAAGCCAGAAACAACCTAATGGCTTCCAGCTTAGCTACTGGTGCAAACACCTCATTGTAATCGATTCCCTCCTCTTGGTTGAAACCCTTTACAACTAACCTAGCTTTGTTGCGAGTGACTATACCCCGATCGTCTCTTTTGCACTTAAAAACCCATTTGGTTCCTATGGCAATTTCCCCTCGAGGTAATGGAACTAACTCCCACACTTCGAGTTTCCTAAACTGAGAGAGTTCTTCCTGCATCGCTTCAACCCATGAGTTATCCTTTAGTGCCATTTGCACATTTTTAGGCTCTACTTGCGAGATGAAACAAGAATAGAGGCAGGTATGATATGCCTCGGAGTCGTTTATCATCGACAACAACACAGTGTTGTTATTTAAACTACTCCTAGTCCTCACAACCTCATTAGGATTTCCTATGATGCTTTCTATAGGATGGTTCTTGTTGATCCTAGAGGTCTCTATCTCGTCAACTCTCAGATTATCTCCTAAGTTAGATCCTATTTCACCTAATGGGGGAACATCCTCAGATTCTACATTTTCCTCCTCATGGACATTTTCCTCAGAGTTGGAATTTATTGCCTTAGTCTGATTCTCAGTTGAAGGTGCTTCTGGATCAGTGACTTCTGGAGATCCATCTTCAGTCGAAATAGGCTCGGATGTGGATTGAAATGTAGTCCTCGGAAAGGTATGACCTTCGTCATTCAGATGCAACGTCGCCATGTCCTTTTCGATTGTACCTGCATTTTCATCCAAAGGAATGTTAAATGACTCAAACAATTTATCATAGTCAAATATCCATTCCGGACCTGTTTGGAGTTCATGTGTATAACTTGTGACTTCAATGTTATACACAATTTCCACTGTACCATTTGTTTTGTTAAAAACCCGTTTGTTTAGTGAGTTCGGCACATAACCTAGGATGTATCCTTCGTCAGCCTTTTCACCAAACTTAGGTTGATGTTTTGTTCGCAGTAAAGTACATGGTACCCCAAACGGTTCGAAGCTAGTTAAATTAGGTGGCCGTTTATTCAAAATTTCATAACTGGTTTTGTTCAAAGATTTGACAGTTAGGACCCGGTTTAAAATATGACATGCGGTATTCACTGCCTCCCCCCAAAACATGGTAGGAAGCTTTGAATCCGAAAGCATAGTCCTAGCTGCCTCAATCAATGTCCTGTTCTTTCTTTCGGCCACCTCATTTTGTTGAGGCTCATATGGTGCACTAAATGGATGCACTATGCCCTTTGATAGGCAATATACACCAATTACAGTGTTTTTAAATTCTGTTCCATTATCACTACGTAGCCTTTTAACTCGTGTTCCATAGGAATTCTCCACTTGGTCTAAGAACCCGATGAGCTTGGAAGCCGTCTCGTCCTTTGTACCTAGAAAGAAAACCCAAGAAAATCGTGAGTAATCGTCAGTGATAACTAAACAATACCAACTACCTCCTATACTCCTTTTGTTGATTGGTCCGAAGAGATCCATATGCAACAAATCGAATGTAGAGGTTATGGAGTTCTGAGTCTTGGACTTGTGTGCCTTCTTATGTTGTTTGCCCTTCTTGCATGGTAGACACTTGTCCTCGAACTGAAAACTCTTCATAGGCACACCTTGCACCAATCCATTTTTCGTTATATAGTTCACTTTTCTTAGGTGCAAATGTGCCATGCGTCTGTGCCGCAACACTGATTCCGTCTCCGAAGCTTGGATAACAAACAGATTGGCCCCATCGAAGTCTCCGGCTTGTTCATATCAAGCATGTACAAGTCATTCTTCCTTGGTGACCGCATCAATATCCACTCTTTAGGAATCTTGAACCCCGGTTTTAGCACTAACGCATCAGTGTTAGTGAACAACACTGAATTCTTCTTGTCATGGATTTGAGATACACTAATGAGATTGTGAACCAGTTTATCAACATGATCAACTTGATCCAACTTGATCGTCCCATTAGTGACCACTCCGGTACCCGTGATGTTTCCTCCTTTATTTCCCGCGAATGATACAAATCCCCGATTCCCACTCTTGAAGTCTGTAAGGAGACTTCTTTCCCCTGTCATGTGCCTGGAGCATCCACTGTCGAAGAACCATTTGTTGTTTGGACCTGTGGTAATCTCCTGCACATGAAAGAAAATAGGTTAGTTATCACGGGGAACCCAAGCCATAACTGACTTGGTTATACCATTCTCGTCCACATACTTAAACTCTTTCAAATACCCATCTCGCCTTTCAGGTAACTTGGGTCGTTGAACAGGAGTTTGTTGTGGTGCCAAGTGATGTAAATTCACTCTTTGCCTTTGAGTAGGCATTTGTTGTGGAGCTCTTGAATAATTCTGATTATATTGCATTTCAGATTGAGATCCCTGAGCTCTTACCGGTGTGTGATGTCTAATAGGAGTGTGTGACCTCACTGGAGTGTATGCTGTGCTAGGTGTTGTGCTCCTATATTGTTGTTGAGGACCAGACCTAGATTGATTAATGACTCGATTCGGTGAATTAGTCCTAACCACTTCTTTTCGTCCACCTTTTACCTGTATTTGTTTCACAACTTGTTTTGGTGTAGCCTGCACAGTTTTCTCAGTACTCTGAGAACTACTAGTGCTTGCCATATTTGTTGAGGGCTTAACTGGTGTTGGCTTCCCTGTCTTAGGTGTAACTTCAGTTTTCCTAAGCGGACAGTTAGAAGCAACATGCCCCTTTTCATGACATCTAAAGTAGGACATCTTGTCAATGGACTTCTTGTGTGTGCCCTTAGTCTTAGGTGTCTCACTTGTGTCCTGGTCTTTTTGAACATCTATTGTGACTGGTTCATCGTCCTGATCATTAAAATCAATTTTATGTTTTCCTGCACGTGTTTCACTGGAGGAAGACACAAATTTGACTTTCTTAACCTTGACGGTTGTATCAGTCACCTTAGGTGTATTTTCTTTTATAGGCTCACATACTGGTGCAGGTAATTCCTCTAAGTCTACTGAGTTCTCAGTTTTCTCCTGAGGTTGAGGCACGTAGTTTGCATTAAAATGAGGAGGAATCTCATGAAAGCCTAGACCTACAGGCTTTTTAGATTGGCGTTGAGCATCAAAAACTTTCCCTAGGTTCAGACTTGAGTTCCTAAACTTTTCTAGCTTACTATTGGCCTCTGCTACCTTCACCTTAGTTTCAGCTAGCTCTACTTCTTTTGTCTTTAGATCTTTGGTCAACGCCTCTACATGCTCATACATCAGTTCTAATCTAACGCACTGCTCACTCAGCTTGTCTTTTAGCACTATGACATCTTGTGCATCAGCTTTAAGCTTGTCCTTAAGATCTTGCTTAATGTCATTCAGGCTAGCGTTATCAGATTTTAAAGACTCATTTTGAGCAGATATGTTTTTATGTGATTCTAATACTAGATTCAACCTGTCGTTAGAGGTAACACATAACATACATAATTCATGGAAAAGAGAGTAATTCAGACTAACCTTTGTGTGATCGGATTCCACGTTGGCCATTTGAGCGGCAAACTCCAGAAGCGTCTGATCATTCGTCTTCTCCACCCACATTGGACTGCTGTCCCTTGTGTTCTGCTTTTCCCCTTCACATTCATTCTCCGTGACTTCAGCCATAAAGGCTCTAGCGTTAGATTCCGGATGTGAGCTCCAGTCGTAGGTACCATCCAGTTGTCTGTCTGATGTGACGTTTGATAATAGACCAGCTAGATTGGCTTGACCGGAAGATGAACTCGGAAGGTATCTCTGTTGAGACTGATTCTGAAACTGTCCATGATGCTGATTTTGCCCTTGGTAAGTATCTACCTTCGGTCTCTGACATTCTCTGGCGAACTGTCCCAGACCTTGACAATTGTAGCATTTGACTTTGGACTTATCAAAGCCAATCCCCTTATTATTCATAGTCAGATTCCTCCCAGTCCGTTTGATGAATCTTTTAACCCGTTGGGTTACCATGGCCAATTGCCATTTGAGATCCATTTCCTCAAGATCGTCAGGGTCTACTTGATCATAGTCTTCATCCCAGAGTGAATGATCGTTTATTTTCCCTTGAACGCAGTTCCCGTATGCGGCCACAAATGACGCAAGCAAGTTCAAATGTTCTTCGGCCGATTTAGCGCTCATGGGCATCTTAGAGTGTAGGTCCCGAGAGGTTCCCAAAGTATATAGCTTTAAGCTGTAGAGGGGGGGTGAATACAGCTATTTACAAACTACACACTATTTTCTCAATGTTTGTATGTATTATCAACAATTTGTTAATTACAAACAAGCTTGAATGCGGAATAGTTCAAGCTGAGATGACAGATTCAACAGTATGTTCACTAGTCTAAGACAAACTCAAACTAGTATACAATGAATACACTCACTAAGAAGCACTCACTGTGTTTACAAGACTTAAGGGAACAGCTTATGTAAAACAGCTTAGACACACAGATACTGATTTACATAGAAGGCTTGCATGCATGAAAATCACACTTGCATGTTCACTCTTGGTTTCAGCACTTAGCTTACTTCACACCTCTTTCTGTCCTTAGAAGCTTCCTTTTATACCCACTCAGAGGATCTAAGAGAAACATCTTCATTGGACGGAATGAAAAAGGAGAAGTCTTGTTGAAAAGACAACATAACCTTTTCTGCACTTTTCTGAAAAGCAGACTTGACTTCACATGTGCAGAACTTTTGTCTTTTTACTTTGTCTACTGTTGCATTGCCTTTAACTAATTTAGGAATGTCAACTTTGCGTCTTTCTTCCTTGTAAAGGCCTATTTTGATATAAGAAAAAGGTCTTTCACCCTTTTTCAAATAACCTTTTGTCTTCATGTTACAGAACAGCTTGGGCAGGCTGAGCAGTTCTGTTTTCCAATTTGTCTTCGACTTTGTAAACTGATCTAGCAGTCAAAAACAATACATGATGACTTGGAAACGTATTCCATAAAGTGTTTAGCCTGTTCACAAAGAACAGGTTCTGTTCACAAAGAACAGAACACTTTAAAGTTACCCAAGCTGCTCAACAGTGTAGAGCAGCGTAGACAGTTTATGTCCAGCCTGTTCAGCAGACAGAGCAGCTTGGACAAACTGTCTTAGTTGCAACACATGCAACATATAGAACAGCTTTAGACTGATATTGCAAATCATTTTCAGGTTTCAATAAGACATATAACAAGCCTTAAATTCAACCTTCAAATGCATCAACAGGTTTGATTATAAATCTCCCCCTCAGATGTAGAACAGGTTTGACTGAGGCCTTTTTGTGCCTAACAATCTCCCCCTATTTGCAATAACCAGTCTAAGCTGGTCTTATCAAAAATCATTATATATTTTTACAGTACATTTTGCTGAATTGAAATTACAACATTACAGTAAAGTAAAAGATCAGTTTATATATACACTGATTCTTGATTACACTAGAACAACACATGTTCTTACAAGAGTACAACTAATGTACTAATGTATTTTACAACTAATGTAAAATAGAATTACAACATATGTAACATAGAGTACAACTAATGTACATTGGACTGTTTTTGTTGGGAGCAGAAAACGGTAAGCTTGTCCAACTGATGGACAGCTTCCATTCTTCACTTACCCAGACGGTAGATGGACTTCATTACAATGGAGAAGGATCCTGAACCATCTTTTCCAGTTCTTCCCTTGTATCCTCCAGTTCCTCAACTTCACTTCTGATGATCATGAACTTCGGATCATTGAGCTCTCCTCTTTCATAGAAGCCTCTGAGCTGATCCCAGATGGCTGCTCTCCATTTGCTAGACTGCCTAAATGAAACTGCAAGTCTGAAGGCGGCAAGTCGTCTCAGATCAACTTTGTACAGCTTTGAGGCTCTTTGGAAGCACTTCTTCTGAGTTAGGGGATCCACAAAAAATGCCCCCAGCTCAGGTTCTTCAATAATTTTGCCATCCTCAAACTCTATTCCACTTGGCAGGCTATGATCAACTCCTTTCATTTCAATGGCATAGTCGCCCTGTTCGATCAGTGTAAGGAGTAGCTCCATCTTTGTGTCCTTCTTTGTTCTCCTGGCCTTTATTTTTTGATGTGTCACAAAGACACCTTCACTAACTTCCTTAGATATCAGGCCAAGATCCTTTACTCTTTCCATCAACTTCTTGACATATGCCCTGATCTGTTTAGCAGTTTCAGACTTTGATTCACTCAGGGCAACTGCCAGCTCAATCCACTCCCTGTATCACATCTGAGCTACATTAGTGTGGTCATAAGTTTCCAATTCTGGGCCTGTTGCACCCATCCTTGTTATTTTAAGCTTCCACTGACTACCTTTCCTTGATATAGGGACAGCTTTGACAATTGCTTCCTTGGCTAGCCTTCTTTCAGCAACATCATGAAACTTTTTCTTAGCCAAGTTGTCAAAGTGGTATTGAGCTCTTGCATGGGGTACTGTTGATTTGGTCACAGAGACCTGAGTACCTTTCTCTACTTCCTTCTCTTTCTCCCCTGCTGATTGTCTAGCAGCTTCCATTATTTTCTTTTGCACTTCCAAGGTAGACATTTTAATTTTCTTTGCTTCTTGAAGTGCAAAGGATTTAGCAGCTTTAGCAGATTCTTCTTTTTTTCTTAATTCCTCCAGAGCTTGAAGTTGTTCTTCTCTAAACTCAAAGTACTTGTGCATAGGAAGACCCATCTCTTTAGCCCTGGCCTTGTGAAATTGAATTTCTGCCTGTTTCTGCTGTATGGGATCATCAGCTGCCTTTTCTTTTCCTTTAGCTGCTGCTGTAGTGACAGCAGCCTCAGGAATTTTCTCTTCTTCTTCTTCTTCTTCAGTTAGAATTAAGTGCCTCCTTTTACTGCTAGGCCTGTCCTCAGGAATGACTTCCTCCCCCTTAGACTGAGCAGGGTTTGGAGAGACAGCCTGAGTAGGCATAGCAGCTTGAGAGGCACCTTCAGCTGTACCTGTTTCAAAGACATCTGCTGGCTGACCAGTGTGAGTTGCAAACACTGGTATCTCCTTAGGAAAAGAAGTTTTCTCCCCCTTAGACTTAGTCTTCGAGGCAGATGACTTCTCCCCCTTTGAAGGAGATGAAGCAGCGACTTCAACAGCTGGTCTGCCTGAAGACACAAAGTCAGCAGGCTTGCCAGCAGGTTTAGTAGAAGGTTTAGGACCAACAAGGCTAGTCACTAAGTAAGCCAAGTTATCCTTCACCTCAGCAAGCTGGGAAAGACAGGTCTGAAGAGAAGTGGAGTGGGAATCAGCAAAGGATGTGAGCTTAACAATGTGTTCTCTGTCAGACGCTGTGAACAGCAGAGATTGGAGCTGTGCAAGATGAAGTTCTAGAGAATCTCGCACATCAGCAAGATCTGATGACATAGAGTTAGAAAGGGAGCCAATTGTAGTTTGTAAGCTAGCCAGAGTGGCTGGAAGGGTAGAGTTGCAAGAAGTAAGAAGTGATGACAGCTGTTGGGAAATAGCTGTCATTGAGGACACAGAGTCCTGCTGAATGGAAAGAATAGAGGAAAGGGAGGTGGATACATTTTGCAGCTGAGCAGTGAGTGCTAACAGCTGTGGAGAATGATCAGGTTGTGAGGCGGTAGGGAAAGAGGTCTTGAACGAATCAAAGAACCCCTGAAGCTGTGCAGACACAGAGTCTGATATGATGGAGGGTAGAGAGTGCATGGTGTTTTCCAAAGAACCAACTTTGTTGGTCAGCAAAAAAAGCTGATCCTTCAAAGGCAGGTCTTTAGGAGATGGAGGTGTACGGGTAGATTGTTTTGAGTGGGTAGATGGAGAAGATGATGATGAAGCTGGTGTTTGAGGAAGTGATGGAGAGGGAAGAGGGACTTTGGACAGAAGCTCCATAGCCTGGGCAAAAGTAAGATGACCCAGGTTGGAGGGATCAAGGGGTCCTTCAGCAGCGGCTGTAGCTGCATCACCAGGAGAAGGGGATGATGTTTGGGGCCTTTCAGATGCTGCTTGTGTTGCAACACCCTCATGAAGACCAGTGGTGGTTCCCTCTGCAGTGCCTTGGTCTAAAGGCACCTCATCATTGGGAGATGGGATATGCATTTCAACATCAGCCGTGGTGAAACCTACCGGCTGATGGATTTGCATAGAAGTAAGAAGCCCTCACCAGACGATAGGATAATTGATCCCTGAGGTTAATCAGCTTCGGAGTTGTTGGTTCCCTCGCAGCTGTTTCAGTGCAAAACCGCTGGATCATGGGGAAGCAGAAGTTTGAGGGGGCTGAGTGCTGATTGGTCTATTCACAGCGTGGACACCTGTGCAGACTCAGGCGTGTGAGGAGAATAGACTGTGTGGGGGACAGTGATGACACGTGATGGAGTGGATGGGACTCCTGTCGTTCCAATATCCTCTGCATTTGGTGGGAGTCTGGCTGGCGTAAGTTGCATGTGGGTATATCCGTTTGACAACTTGGTTCCCTGTTGGAGGAACCAGAGTGTCTAGTGCTGACTCTGGGTAGATTCAGATTGTGTTGGACAGCCCAAAGGAGCTGACCTTCTCGCCCAATAGGAGAGGCCGCAGGGATTGCTCTTTGTACAAAACTGAACCCTTGTTTGCGAGGGAACAGAGGAGGATGGTGTTCTTTAGGGCTGGTTTCTTTTTGGAGAGAGATTTGCGTGTAGTGATGGATGTTAAGTGGGTGATTGTGGAAGGAGAGAGGATCTTTTGGACATGGTAAGACTGGGTTAGGAACGTTGGGGTCTGGCCCTGTTCCATGGTATCTTTGTGCACACAGAGGCACCAGCCACTAAGCTATTAGTGCTCAACACATGAACAGGGTGAGGATCCTTGCTCCTCCTACGCCACAGAGGCTAAAGGAACAGCTCAGACGGAGTCTGGATTTGGCATTCTTTTTCACAGGCCCAGCTTCAGCAGATTTGCCAAGGGTCCTCGTCTACAAGTTCTGGACCTGGCTTTGGATTTCTTGCGGGAGCAGCAGCTTCCTGGAATCACCTCCACAGAAAGCAGGGTCCTTCCACCAAACCTAACAACCCCTCCATTGGTGTGGATAGAGGAGGCCTCATTAGTAGAACTGGGTATAGAAAATCTCCTAATGCCTATGACAGCGGAAGTGCAGCGACTTAAGTAAAGGCTGCAGGTTGAATAATTGCTCCCACCAACATGTCTGAAAATGAGGCTCGAAACCTGGATAACGGACGACCAAGCGCGCGTAGTTCAACGGATATGAACTTGCAGGCAAACTACCACCACATTTGTTCATAGCCTTCCCACATAGTCTTTTGGCTGGTTTAGGGTGGCAATGTAGTTGGTGGCTTCATGTCAGCATTGTGGTGATTGATGGAGTTGTTTGACAACATCCTCCACCAACGACACTGGGAGAAAAGTGGGATTAGGTCTGCGAAGCCATGTGGCATTTTGACGGTTTGAGAAGCAGGAGACACTTCTAGTTCGGATTTAGTTTTTAGGGTTCTTGGATTTCTGGAAAAGATTGAGGAATAGCCGACAGGGATTGATGAAACATGGTTTGGTACTTTATAGGATTTGACCTGTGAGTGTGTATGAGAGCAGAGAAGGTTTGGGCTCGGTTCGATTTGAAATGTTAGTTACACGGAAAACGGACAACGGTGTGTTCCATGCAGACAAACATTGTCCAGACCACTTGACCTTTTAATTCACTAACAACGTAAACCCACATTACTCCGGCAGTAAGTTAAAGTAAATAAACATCAAAATTAAGTAACTTTAAGTTGGAAGAAAGGTAATTAAAAATGTTGGTCCAAGCTGTTGGTTTCAAAACCTTGTTGATGAGCCGGGGTGTCATCCAAGGTTCGTCTTCAGCTGTCCTTCATTCCACATTTGCCTTCAGCCTGCTTCTCTTTGGTAAGACAACGGTTGTGTTCAATTAGTTGAACAGTTACATAGACAATGGCTTGTAAGACGTGTGAAGGATGTGGAAAACGGGTGAAGATTGGACCACGAGGCATGGCTGGACGAAATATAAACTGAGTTTGTTCAGCCCCAGTGTTGTTGGTCAAGCTGTTCAAGTTTTCAGACAAAAAAATGACTAAGTACAAAGAAATGTTTATTAAACCCTGTTCTGGCCTAAAAGCTGTTCAGGAGAAGAAGAAACTTGAGCAGGTGAAACACACAAATTCTAGACCTTTGAAGAAAAACCACTTAGTCACCTCTTGTTTAACATGCCCAGGCTTGCTGACCAAGGGTAAATTATAAACCTTGTTTCATCTAGAGCGGTTTGGTGAATGACTGTCTGTTTAAAGCTGTTTCATTTGTGGAAAAAAATTAAAAACTTTACCTTCCACATTTACCCTTTCTGAATGTGATCTCTGATTTCTTTCCTCCTTCTTCTTCCTTTCTTCTTCAAAGTGGATGTCCTGACTTCAATATGCTTTGTTCTTTGACATGAAAATACTTGGCTTGTTGGAAAATGGGCTATGGCAACTTGTGTTATCACACAGAAGATAATAGGACATTTTCTATAACACAAGCGCATAACTCTTTCAAGCTGGATGCTGAATCCACAGAATCTGTCCCACAACAAAGTCTTCAGCAGCAATGTACTCAGCTTCAGCAGTAGAAAGTAGACACAGAGGTTCTGCTTTCTTGCTATAAACCAAACTTATCAACTTTCCACCAAGGGATGTTGACATCCACCTTGTTGTTGCTTTTCCTGTCTAGCCTACAGGCCTGCAACATCAGAAAATCTGAATAACCTGTTCGTTCCAAGGCTTGAGTCTTTGGGATACCCAAAAGACCTAAAACCTGGTGTACCCTTCAGGTATCTAAAGATTCTTTTAACAGGCCGCTAGATGAGATTCTTTGGGTATCAGCTTGGAACCTAGCACCACAGGGACAAAATGGCAAACATAATATCAGGTTCTCATAGCAGTTAAGTTAAACTATTAAGCAAGCTCCCAATCATTGCCTCCTGTAAGTTGTTACTGAACAAATAGGTGCCACTGGCTAATCAGCATCCAATTTTACACCATTGGTTTGCCATTGGGGTTTTTTTAATAGGAGAAAACTTTGATCCAAAATTTGAACTTTTTCAATTAGATCTCAAATGTACTTTCTTGATTATATATAAAAATTCCCGTTGAGGTTTGTTTAACTTTTTAAAACCTATTTGTTAATCCTAAAACAGACAGTTAGTTCTCTCCATCATACTCATTTCATACTTAGCTTTCATGATTAAAATGAGAAATTCTTGCATAAGCTGCTCATTAAGTATAGATAGAAAACCAAAATATTATGTCATCCACATAAATTAAAATTTTGAAAACAAGCATAATGTCCGGGGACTTCACCTTTCTTTATGACAGTGTAGTATCCACTTTACCTCTGGAATTACCCATTGCTTCTTTAAGGAACTCAGTAAGCAGTGTTCATTTACCAGGCTCTAGGTCTGTTTGAGGGGACCATAAGAGAGCTTTGTCCAAACTTATAGACAAAAACTGGATGTTGTTAATTTTCAAAACCTGGAGGCTGGCCTTGACCCATAAAACTTCCTTGCAGCTTCCTATTCAAAAAAAAATGCACCTCTTCACATCCATTTGACATACCTTAATAATGCTCTTTATGAGCAGGCGGTAGGGGGCCCTAGATTACAAAACCGAATTGCTTCTAAGCCTGGCCACAGGGGAGCAAAAATGTTTCATCATAATCAATTCCTTCCTTCCTGTCTGTACGGCCCTGAGCAAAAAAACCAAGGTCTTGCCTTATTTCTTAATGGACCATGACCCTCCTTGCTTTTCATCCATCTTATTCCATTGGGAAAAACCATATTTAGTGCCAATTATAGTTTTTACCTTAGGAGCAGGGACCAAGCTTCCATACCATTGTTTCTCTCAACTTGATTGAGCTCTTCTTTTGCCATTTGGCAGTGAGAAGTGATTCCAATATTGGCATCTTTTAATTTGCTTCATCAACCTTCTTTGGCCCTCCCATCAGTTTGATTGAAACAAAAACTAGAAGAACATACAAAGTTTTCCCTAATAGCTTGTCCCACCGTGTTTTATTCCCTTGTTGATGTCACCAAAATTATTTGATCATTGGGGGTCGGTGGGACACCCTGATCCACTTACGGATTCATTTTTCAAATGATGATTCACCCTGAAGTTGTTGTTTTAACATCTTCAGCGGGTCCTGTTGAAACAGCTCTCACGATTTTCAGACCACACTGTTTGTTCTTTCTCTGAGCCTGCTTCAACTGTTGAAAACTGTCTGACCACTGTGAACATTATCAGTAGGAGGGAAACTTGTTGGAAAAATCAGCATTGATAGGTTTCTGGAACATGCAGTTTGTAATTAGTCAAGTACATTTATTCACACAGGGTGTATTGACATAATCATCATTCATGTCCATCATGATTAAAACAGGGTTCCACCACTGGGGTAGTGGGAAGCTGGAAGTTTTGAGTCCTCTTCATTGATTTTGAAGTAATGCCCCCCATTCAGATCATCAAGTTAAGTTAAGTTCTCCTGAAGGATGAATTTCAGGAAACAGCTTTGGTTGGAGGTTGGAGCATTTCTGATCTTCAAAAGGTGACATTGATAGATTTCATCTATCACCTAGTTTGCTTGTTGTTCTTACTCTTTGGTAGGCTTTTGGAGGGGGGATTAGCAGAGTCAGCCAAATAATATATATATAACACCACCTTCATCAGGCTTTTAGGTTTCAAAAACTTTTGACAGCTGGTTCCCTTGATTCAAGAATTGAAAACAGGGGACATCCAAAACACCATGGAAAAAAGGAAATAAAACTGGACATTTGGCTTCCTCCCTTTTGACGCAAGGTCATTAGGGAGTTCTTGTTGAAAACTCTTTTCCACACCTACTAAGGATCTGTTTTGGGTGAAGCCGGGGCAGTCTTTGTTGTTTTAACCGGCTTCAGCCCCAAAATGTGAAAGGCAAAACCTGATGGCACACAGGCATGGTTTTCTGGCAGCTTCAATGAGGAGGTTTCGGTTTCTCTTTCAGCAACTCCCATTTTTTGAGGGAGTTTCTTTCTTACTGCTTTTTGAATAAAAGTTTTGAGTGTGATCCTTTCTCTTCAACAGGAAGTCCTTCAAGGTACTGTTTCTGAAACTCAGTACCATGATCACTTCAAGCTGCTTTATCACTTGGGCAGAGTTCAGCATTTCCATCTTCTTGACAAATCCAATTAATCTCTCTAGTCAGCCTCTCCTTTGCCTCTTTAGGAAAGAATCACCATGTTACCTGGAGGAAGAAGAGAAAACTCATCAACCATACAAAGGAGTGTTCATCTTTCTTCCTCTAGAACCTTGGGACCATTAAACAGGTCCCCAAAAACAAAGTCCATCTGGATTAAGAAGAGTGGAAGTATCAATTAGAGAATTATGTTTGGATTTTTTTTTTAAAAACAGGATGGTTTTTTCTCTGCTTGCCTTTCTCACAACTGGTGTGCATAATTTTATCCTAGGAAAAAAAAGTCAATAGGGCACAAAACCTTGCACCAACTTCTTTCTTAACGAGTTTAGTTTGTTGATGTTCTTGAAGTTCAGATGTGGAACAATTTCTGTGCCATAAGCCCAGTTTAGTCAGCATTTGTTCTTGTGAGAAAAACAGGTTTCAGTTGTGGGGTCAAGCCGAAATGCATATCCACAACAATATACAACCTTTTTTTTTTTTTTTCTTTTCCGTTGAGCACATAGCACAAAACTTTTGCCTTCTTGGGAATCCAATATGTAACCCAGGTGCTCATCAAAGTTAACCTTTTGTAGCCAAGCATCCACACAGTTGACCTTATGCTGACAAGGTTATGCTTTAAAGCCCAATCAACATTAGGGGGTACTCTTTTGACACACGCAGCACCAGGCTTTAAGAGTTCCATATCCTTCAGTGGATCCCTGTACATTGTCACCAAAGGTGGGGACCTTTTGGCCCTTTTTCAGGACTGAGTTCACTCAGGCAATTCTTTACAAAACCTGTCATGTGCCCTGAGGCAGCCCACTGTCAAGTACCAAAAAACTGGGAAGTTTGTTTTTCCTTCACGTGATAAAGAGATTATTAGTCATTTTTTAGGTGAAACTTTCATCACAGAGATGGTTCTCCTACTCCTTCAAACATTTGTTGATGACTGAAATATCACACTAATATTCCCTATTTTGAATGGTATCAGCCTGGACATACCACTTTCACGTGACTGTGGGACATTTCCAAAACACTGTCGTACAGCTTTTGGTGAAAAACAGCAGAGGTCAACAGGGCCTCATGGTCCTCAGTATTCAGGACAATTCCTTTGGCCAGATTGGTGTCTTCTTCCCACATTTGTAAACATTTTCTCTTTTTTTTAGGGTTTTGGACAGAGATCTTTCAAAAAAACACAATTCTGAATTATTTTGTTGATTCTTTCAGCGTTTTAAGTTTAGTTTTTAGAGGTTATTACTTTTTGTTGACTCAACAGGCTTGAGTGGATAGTTCAATAAGCCACAAGCTTTGGCTGCCTCTTCTTTCCTCTTTTTAGGAGGGAACAGATTTGGCAAAGACAGGGGAGCTTGGATTGGGCTTTTGAGCTTCCACAGTTTTTGGGAAACTTATTTTCCCAATTATCTTCAGTTAGTTGCGCAATGGCTTGGGCCTTTTTGCCCCTAACTGAATTGGATTATGCTTGCCTCTTCAGCCTATTCACTGTGTCTGTTTTCTTTTGAAAAAAAAAGATATTCTATTTAAAGGACCAGTTTACCACTTATGATTTGAAAAAAAACTATTTGAACTCACAGCAGTTTGTTACAAAACATGA
>JAANYP010003578.1:0-157301 GCA_020465985.1 Centrapalus pauciflorus | reverse complement strand
GACTTACCCTTGTTGTAAACGGCAGATCACTTTTTGAAAATCTTGTTTTTCAAACCGTGTAAGCACAAAGGGATTAACACGCTTTTTTCATCAGCTTTGGACTCTGAACCTGTTTTGCAACAGTAGGTTAGTATCCACAACTTCTAGTTTGACAGTTTTCCTTCTTTGCTTGTGTGAACCAGCCGAGCGCACTTAGACGGCTGACTTGATGTGAGAAACAAATTCAATATCAGCTTTAGAACTAACATTCACAACAACGCTGTCCAGTGTGTTTGAGGTCATGACAACACCTATTGTGAGTTAGTTTACCATCACATTTTGAATGAATGTGTTTGGAAGTTCACCAAGAGGGATTAAATCTGTCGTTGTCAGATTATTGATCTCAAACAATTGGAAGCTGCTGTGTCAAGATCCCTCTTCCAAGATAGGCTTGGATTTGTGCAGGAATCTGGTGACTATACAAAAATGGCTGTTTTTGTGCGATTGGCACCAAGAGTTAACTATCTCTTTGAAAGCTTAGCCATGCTTTATATTGTTTCTCATCTTTTCTTCCCAATTAAAATAGAGTTGATGTGTTTTTAACTCATCAAGCTCAGTTTCCCAACTTATGGAAACTGTCCAGTTACTAGATTTAGTTAGGATCCGTTTCTAGCTTAGAGAATTTCAGATAGTAAATCGATCATGCTTCTCAACAGCCGCTTGTAGAAGCATAACAGGCATATTAAACATTTTAACTTGTTCAGAACTGTAAGCCATAAATTGTTACCTTATTACATCATAGTACGGATTCCAGTCTCTAAGCTGCGGAAAGGTTCAGCTCTTCCGCCAATATCCTGTTTGAAACTGCTTGTTGATGGGAATAGGGTTGGGACCCACTAAGGAAAATGATTGTCTCTCTTCATCAGACGATGAATCAGATTCCTAACATCACAAGTCTCTGCATTAAGACCCTTTTGGGGTTGGAACACAATTAGTTTTTACCACTTCATGCACGACTAGACCCATTGACCATTAAGTGCGTACTCCTAACATATAACATCATACTTGTTTGTCTTGGATAGGGTTGGTGACTGCCCAACAGCTTTTAAACACAACATGTCAGCAGCTAGTATGACAGTTTGCCACATTTGAAACACTCAGCCTTGGTTTATCAAATGCTCTTTTTGTCCAGCACCTGAATTTCATTGCGCATGTTTCTTCCAAACCTTTCTTGTTGAAACCTTTTGGACAAGCATAACTATCATTTGTCTCATCACTCTTGTTCAGCAGATTCTGCAGTATCTTCTCATTTGACCCTCCGCCTTGTCATCATCCTGTGATCAGGTTGAGTGAACACATTCACTCACTGATTTACAGGCTGTCTCACATTAGCACAACGTTTGCACCCTCTTTTGGACATTTTTCCAAGGCATTTTCTCTTTGTTCCCTTGATGTCACTATTCAGTAAGGATCATACAGGTTGACTAGATCCATACTTCTGATAGTACCTGAGTTCCTTAGAATTGTTGAGAAGTAGTTCCACCTCTTCAGGTAAGATGTCCAGAATTTATTTACCAGGGTGAGACTGTCCTTAGTGATCCCAACAGCTTTGAGATCATTCACATAAAGCAGTAAACCTGGGTAGGTTTCAGTGAGAGTCGTCTCCTTTGGTTTAGCAAAGGAAAAGTTCTCTACTGTCTAACAAGATTGTTGATCCTGTTGTCCAGTGTGATTGTGGGTCCCTCATGACGAGCAGTACACAAAGATCCACATTTCTTTTGCGTCTTCCATTTTCTCAACCTCGTTGAACACATCATCAGGGAAGAGAAATGACCAGATTGTTTCTTGGCCTTGCATCAGAAGCCACCCAGTCTCTTTCTTCATCCGACCATTGAGCTTAGCTTTCTCAAAGGTCCTGATTTCAGGAGCAGCTCCTTCAACCGCTGGATTTTATGTAGTAACAGAGGTTGGCACATAGGGACCCTCCATCACTTATCTCTGGCCGTTGTACATTCAGATTCTCTAATAGAGCATCATTCTGCATTCCAACCAGAGAAGTTTTGAT
Source organism: Centrapalus pauciflorus (assembly GCA_020465985.1). Taxonomy (NCBI): domain Eukaryota; kingdom Viridiplantae; phylum Streptophyta; class Magnoliopsida; order Asterales; family Asteraceae; genus Centrapalus; species Centrapalus pauciflorus. The sequence continues at coordinate 155,257 of JAANYP010003578.1, read as the reverse complement.
TAAATTTTGGAGGTTTGCCCATAGAGCCATTGTCATAGTAAGAAGAATTTGCCAGCACTGTTTGTCCTGGAAACTTGGGAGAATGAGAGATCTAGAATGACACACACTCTAAATGCTCTGATACCAGTTGTAGGTCCCGAGAGGTTCCCAAAGTATATAGCTTAAGCTGTAGAGGGCGGGTGGAATACAGCTATTTACAAACTACACACTATTTCTCAATGTTTGTATGTATATCAACAATTTGTATTAACACAACAGCCTTGAAGCGGAATAGTTCACGCTGGAGATGACAGATACACAGTATGGTCACTCGGTCTCACGACAAAACTCTAACTAGTAACAATGAATACACTCACTAAGAAGCACTCACTGTGTTTACAAGACTTAAGGGGAAAGCTTATGTAAAAACAGCTCTCGACACACAGGATACTGATTTACACAGAAGGCTTGCATGCATGAAAAATCCACACTTGCACGTTCACTCTTGGTTTCAGCACTTAGCTTTCTCACACCTTCTTCTGGTCTTAGAAGCTTCCTTTTTATACCACTTAGAGGATCTAAGAGAAAAATCTTCATGGACGGAATGCAAAAAGAGAGAAGTCTTGTTGAAAAGACAACATAACCTTTTCTGCACCTTTCTGAAAAGCAGACTTGTCTTCACATGTGCAGAACTTTTGTCTTTTCACTTTGTCTACTGTTGCATTGCCTTTAATTAATTTAGGAATGTCAACTTTGCGTCTTCCTTCCTTGTAAAGGCCTATTTTGATATAAGAAAAAGGTCTGTCACCCTTTTTCAAATAACCTTTTGTCTTCATGTTACAGAACAGCTTGGGCAGGCTGAGCAGTTCTGTTTTCCACTTTGTCTTCGACTTTGTAAACTGATCTTGTAATCAAAAACAATACATGATGACTTGGAAACATATTCCATAAAGTGTTTAGCCTGTTCACAAAGAACAGGTTCTGTTCACAAAGAACAGAACACTTTAAAAATGCCCAAGCTGCTCAACAGTGTAGAGCAGCGTAGACAGTTTATGTCCAGCCTGTTCAGCAGACAGAGCAGCTTGGACAAACTGTCTTAGTTGCAACACATGCAACATATAGAACAGCTTTAGACTGATATTGCAAATCACTTTCAGGTTTCAATAAGACATATAACAGGCCTTAAATTCAACCTTCAAATGCATCAACAGGTTTGATTATAAATCTCCCCCTCAGATGTAGAACAGGTTTGACTGAGGCCTTTTTGTGCCTAACAAAAACTACTGAAACTGGAAAATGCAATAAATCAAACAACAGAAATGAAACGAAAGTACCCGATAATGGAGTGGCCTCTCATCTATGATGGTGGCCCAAAAATGCCACCGAAGAAAGCCGCAAAACCATGTTGATCTCGTGTTTGGGGTGCGGATGGAGGCTGATGAAACGGTGCCAAAGCAGGATGTGGTACCGGGTTAACCGTGCCCCTGTCAATAGTCTCATAACTTGGCGCCTGGTACCTATCAAGTGGTGTGTAGGGCAGGCTGGCCCTATAATCACTGTAATGTCTCAACTCGTCCTCGTACTGCCACTGCTGGCTGTACATATATGCATTAAGGAATGTACCGGCCCTTACACCTAGGTAGATGTCGTCCAACTGCCTCCTCTGTGCTCCTACTTCAGACTGCAACCAATTAATTTGCCTTTGTTGCTCCTCCATCACCCTATCTTGCCTCTCTGACCTCTCTCGCTGCTCAATTCTCATCCCAGTGACTTCCGTGCTTAAGCTAGATAACATTTGTACAATGTTGCTTAAGTCTCTTGCCTCACCTCTCCGAACCGCTCTGCTTTGTTGTCTTTCCGTTCTCTCCTCCTCAGGATATGGTGTCACTACACTTTTCTTCGTCTCAGTGTCATAGATCTCGTACCCGTCCTCGGCTTCTCTCAATACAATATCTTTCATAGAGCTGACCTTGATCCATAGACTACTCTCTTTGATGAATCTAGCGGGGGTATTTTCAGCCATAGCACCTTTTACCTTCAGGTATCTGGACAACAGCCACATATGAGGTATAACCCGTCTCTCCCGGGTGTTGTACATATTCCACAAGTCATCCATCACGATCCAAGCAAAGGATAGGGGTTCCCCTCTGGTCAGCAGGGCATGCATAATACTAACATCCTTCAATCTCACCTTGCTCAGATCCCCTGTCCTTGGTAAAATATTCGTAATCACGATCTTGTGAAGTACTTTCGCCATTGGCTGCAGATCACCTCGTTTGAAGTCCCTATACTTGGATACCCGTTCCCTGGGAAGATCAAAGGCAGCCATCACTTTCCTCAACCAGACCTCGGAATACATCATCCCTGTACCGGCTAAATATCCCTCAGTTCTGTACACATAAGGCTGCCTCTCACCGTCCCTCATGCACCCATTATCTAATGCAAAAACTTCCCTCAACTCTGCGGCTGTCATCCTGATCTCTATATTCCCCACCATGCCAATCAGGGTGTAATTACAGTCATCAACCCCTCTCCCAAGTCGTAAGTTTGACATCCATTCTGCTACCACAAAGGGGTACAACTCCTCTCCGCCTAAATCCAACACTTTCTCCCAGCCCAAGGCTTGAAACAACTCGACCACACCATAGTTACCGAATTCATCCCTATCTAGCTTCTTCTCATAGATGAACTTCGTGTCCTCCCCCCATTTTTCCATAAACAATTCTTCCCTAATCCTCTCATCATGCTCGGACAGAAGCTTTGTCGAATCCCATACAGCAGGGGGGCGCACATCTGGTGTGGTTGAAGCTGTTTTCCTTCGCTTTGCTATGCTCTTTTGCCACTGAGATGATGATGCTCCCGACATGGTGAATCCTGAAATGCACAACAATAAACGCAACCATGGTAATGAACTGTTAGTATCAACATACTCGTGTATCCACATATAGCCTGCAGCTCACAACACGGTTTCCTGTTACACATTCATCTCACATATGCTAAAAAGCACCAAAATCAAAAAATTGGACACCCCCTCCCCAACTTAGAGGGAAGTGATGTCCTCATCACAAATAACACAGATAAGCAACACATATAGGTATAAAATCACACAATCAGATATAGAAATAGCAAACGGTACCCAAACATAGCATATCCAGAAGCAAAAGAAAGCAAGTATCAACGTTAAGTACACCTAGAATTGTTTCATCGCCACATGCGGCGGAATTAACCATCAACCCAAAAGAACCATAATGTTTTCATGTCAACAACCTACTAAACCAAGTCCTTGTCCTCCTCACGCACCGGGGCTCTGTCGCGCCTGCCAGACTCCATCCTTGCTAATGCCTGCTGTTCTCGCATCTCAGCTTCATGGTTGGCAGCATCATTGATAGCCTCGGCCATCTCGAATAAGCGATCCACCTTCTTCTCCACCAACTCCAGCTTAATCATCACTTGATGCTGCAGCTGCTCATGCATTCTGCTGACCATAGCAGTGAGGTCCCGTATGCTCTTCTGCATGCCTTCTAAGGCAGCATCAGTGGTGGTAGTGGATGAGGACTCACCAATGACCTGCTCGGGAGAAACGACGGGAGAACGAGGGCGGTCCAGGGTAGTCTCAAAGCCACTCATCAAATCCCTGATAATAGATACATCACCGGCACGAATGAATTGAGTACGGCTAAAGAGTTGCTTTGTGAAGTGTTTTTCTCGATCAGGGATCAGCGCAAAACGTGGGGTAGATGGAAGAGTGCCCATACGTTCCAAGAGCTCAGATATCATTCGGACGTGCACGAGTTCGGTTCGGTTGGAGGAGATCACAGAATTCCAGATATTTCCCAGTACTAAATGACTCAACGAAATACATGGTGATCCAGTCAACAAAGCATTCACGACGACAATTTCTTTTACTTTCACGTTGGTAGTATCGGCATTTCGTGGCAGAACGTTATACAAAACCAGCTTCCATAGCACCTTAGCCAAGGGCCTAAGATCTTTACGCGCGTGAGCACTGTATGTCCTAGCTTGAGTGGGTGTAAGTTCAAACACTGTCGTCAGGTACGTTTGCCAAATTCCCAGAGAGACGAGAGGGATTTCCTTTAAATTGTCCTCATCCCAGAGCTCGTGTTCCAAGACGATTCCGTCAGCTGCAGTAGGTGCATCAAAACCCAAGAGTTGCCGTAACTTCTCTGAGGAAAGCTCAACTTCATGACCTGCTACCGTTGCTTGAAGAGTTAGAGGTGCTAACGGATCACCTCTCTTTCTCTTGACCGTGTTGCAGAATTCCTCTAGAGCATCTTGATAGATTACGTCTTTGGTCCAGTCCAATGCCGCTAACCAACTCAATCGGCCGAAAGCATCGAACACTCCATAGTCTTTGAACTCGTCTCTAAACACTCCTTTCTCCAAAAGAAACTTAAAGTTCGAATCAATCTCAAGCACCTCCACTGGTTGCTCTACTTCCCGAACTGGAGAAGGCGTTGGAGATATGGTCTGGCGAGGACGCTTACGTGTGCTGGACGTTGCGCTTTGTTTCTGCTTTCTAGCTGAAGCCCGAGTCATGGCTATTGACAGTGATACAGATTATATCAGATGTTATGCCCAACGTGATGGATTGAATGCATACTATGAATGCCTACTGGGAGTGATGATTGACAATGCACTGTAACCCTAGGTCAACCAAATCCTTGGCTTTCTAAACACGATGCCCAATGTGGGTTTGTGTGTTTTAACCTTAAAAGCGTGTACCCTAATGGTTGGTGTAGCAACAACTTGCTCAAAAAATCACCCCTCCCCAACTTAGTTGTAGAAAAAGGGGGAAAAAGTTACTACCTTTGATCTCTAAACTCATTAAATAAGGTCACCAAATACACTCTTAAACTAGAGCATACACAATAAGCACTTTATCACACACATAACCACCATTAAGATATACATCAACCATTATGAAACTCGAAACCATAAAACCCATGGCAAACAACTTTCAAGCAACCCTAGCTTCTAAAATAGGAACCCTAACTTCATAAGACTGCAAATGTGCGTGATGTACATGCAATATTTGAGAAATACAACCACATACATACATGAGCAACATAGAATTCCAACAGTCACACACAAGCCCTCAAAGAGCCCTAATCGGTTCACTAGAACCGCAACAAAGTCATGAATGCTAGTGAGGAACTCGAGATGGTTACCTGATCGACGGACGGAAGAGAATGCGTGAGGAGTGACGATGAAAAAGGTGGAAACCGTTCGGCGTCCGCAAGAGCGAGAGACGAGAGCGTTTGTAGAGAGAGAGGAGACGGTAGGTGTGAATAAATGAGGTAGGTAAGAGTTTAAATGACCAAAATTCGCTCGGGCGTCTCACTTGGCGTCTAAGACGCTGCCCAGCGTCCGTGCGGCTATTCTCAATGTCCCCACGACGCTTATCTTCTGTTCTGGAATTTATTCCAGCGTCTAGGACGCTCACTCAGACGCCGCCCACTTGAGTTCACATCTGCCCGCGTCCCCAGCGTCCAGCCCGGCGTCCCAAACGCTACCCAAGCGTCCTGACCCCGTTTTGAGCGTCCCAAAGACGCGTACACTCTGTTTGATAATTAATCACGGCGTCCCCGATGCCTCCTTGGACGCTGGTGCCTCAAATTCACTCAACACTCGCTCTAAAAACTATCCAACTCCCATTTGCTCAATAACGGCCACTCCCGCTCATTTCCAAATTAAAACACACATTAAATTAACTAAACACAACTTTAAATAAACACCAAAAACAACCATTTTCGTATGGAAAACGACTATACTTAGCACGTATAGCAAGCCTTTAAACCACCTAATTACTTAGATGGACGAGTTTAGTCTCGTGAGGGTTTGCAGTGAATATACCCACAAAATTCGTACATGTTTTACTTACAGAGATGAGTCAATTGGCTCTTTGAGAGCCACTACCTCTATCAATGTTGCTTGATTACCGTCAGTGCTTACCGGGCCTTCAACGTACATCTTAAGCCTATGGCCATTCACTGTAAACGAATGTCCATGCTTAAGATCCTTGACTTCCACAGCTCCATTGTCATATACATGAATTACCTCATAAGGTCCCGTCCATTTACTCCTCAGCTTACCTGGAAACAATTTAATGCGTGAGTTATAGAGCCAAACCTTATTACCAACTGCAAAAGTCTTCCTCCTCAAGCATTTATCATGGAAATGCTTTGTCTTTTCCTTGTAAATCCTCGCGCTTTCGTATGCCTCCAATCTGATTTCTTCCAGTTCTGCCAATTGGAACTTCCTCATTCTTCCTGCATCAGAAATATCAAAGTTAGCATTTCGAATTGCCCAAGTAGCTCTATGTTCTAACTCTACAGGTAGATGACAAAGCTTCCCATAGACTAGTCTATAAGGTGACATTCCAATAGGGGTCTTGTACGCAGTGTTGTAAGCCCATAGTGCATCGTCTAATCTCAACGACCAATCTTTGCGATTAGGCTTAACAGTCTTTTCTAAAATCCTTTTGACTTCCCTATTGGATACCTCAACTTGGCCGCTCGTCTGTGGGTGATAAGGAGTGGCAACACGATGAGTTACCCCATAATGTTTCAACAAGGTGTGAAACTGAAAATTTTTGAAATGGGTAATTCCCCCATCACTAATAATAGCTCGGGGAATCCCATGGCGTGAGAAAATGTTCTTTTTCACAAATTTGCACACCACCTTGTTGTCATTGTATCGCGTTGCCTCAGCCTCAACCCACTTGGAGACATAATCTACGGCTAGCAAAATATATTCAAAACCAAAAGAGACAGGAAAGGGACCCATAAAATCTATTCCCCAAACATCAAAAATTTCTACTTCTAATATGGGAACCATGGGCATTTGATCTCTCTTATATATTCCCCCAACCTGTTGGCATCTCAGACAAGACTTAACATACTCATATGCATCTTTAAACAATGAAAGCCAAAAGAAACCACAGTCTAACACTTTATGGGTTGTTTTCTTGGCACTAAAATGCCCCCCACATGCTAAACTGTGACAATGAGTAAGGATATCAAGTTGGTCCATCTCTGGAACACATCTTCTAATCAACTGATCAGCACCAATCTTGAAAAGATCAGGATCGTCCCAGATGTAATACTTGGCTTGGGCGTAGAAACTTTTCCGCCGCTGTGACGTCCAATGGCTTGGTGTCTTACCTGTCACAAAATAATTAACCAAATTAGCAAACCACGGTAATTTAGACACAAATAACAGTTGTTCATCAGGAAAAGATTCCTTGATCACTTCAATGGAATTTGGAACCAAGGTGGGAAGCCTTGACAAGTGATCGGCCACCACATTCTCTGACCCCTTTTTATCCCGTATCTCCAGATCAAATTCTTGCAGTAATAAAATCCACCTGATCAGTCTTGGTTTGGCATCCTTTTTGTTCAAGAGGTACTTCAATGCACTATGGTCCGAGTAGATTATCACTTTGGCACCCCATACATAGGCACGAAACTTATCCAAGGCATACACTACCGCTAATAACTCCTTTTCTGTGGTAGTGTAATTCTGCTCAGCCTCAGAAAACGTTTTAGACATGCTTCATCAAACACAAATTCAGCATCCTTAGCTAAAAGATTACACAACGGCTTGGAAATGGTGCTGAAATCCTTGATAAATCTTCTATAGAATCCAGCGTGCCCCAAAAATGATCTCACTCCCTTAACACTGGTTGGTGGTGGCAAAGATGAAATAAGCTGAATTTTTGCCTTGTCCACTTCCATACCTTTCTCAGAAACTACGTGGCCTAAGACAATTCCCTCATTGACCATGAAGTGGCTCTTCTCCCAGCTCAGCACCAAATTCGTTTCGGTGCATCTTTTCAAGACTTGCTCCAGATGGTACAAACAACCCTCAAACGTCTTATCAAAGATGGAGAAATCATCCATAAAAAGTTATAGCGAGCCCCTTACCATATCTGAGAATATTGCCATCATGCAACGTTGAAACGTGGCAGGAGCGTTGCACAACCCAAATGGCATCCGTCTATAGGCGAATGTCCCGTAAGGACACGTGAACGTGGTGTTTTCCTGGTCATCAGGGTGGATAGGAATCTGATTATACCTTGAATATCCATCTAGAAAGCAATAGTACTTCTGGCCTGCCAGCTTCTCAACTATCTGATCTATGAAAGGCAACGGGAAGTGATCCTTTGATGTGGCTGCATTCAATTTCCTATAGTCAATGCAGACCCTCCAACCTGTTACTGGTCTGGTTGCAATCTGCCCATCTTCGGTGTTTATCACTATTACCCCCGACTTCTTACGCACGGTCTGTGTAGGGCTGACCCACTGGCTATCAGAAATGGGGTAAATAATACCCGCATCTAACCACTTCAACACCTCCTTTTTTACCACTTCTCTCAAGTTTGGATTGAGTCTCCGTTGTGCATCCCTTGATGGTTTACTATCAGCCTTCGTGATAATTCTGTGCATACAAATGGTAAGACTTATCCCTTTTAGATCAGAGATTGTCCAACCCATAGCTGCCTTGTGTTTCCCCAGAACTTCAATCAGTGCCTCTTCTTCCTCTTTTGTCAAATCCGAAGCTATAATCACTTGCAAACTCTCTTGTGGCCCCAGAAACACATATTTGAGATGTGTGGGTAAGGCCTTGAGTTCCAGTGTAGGAGCCTGCTCCAAAGATGGTTTGTTTGACTCAGAGAGATTTTCTGGTAACTTCTCAAACTTGACTGACCATGGCGGTTGCTTACTCGGCTTTGTTCCTCCAAACATCTCTTCTAAGCTCATCAACCAACCCCAATCCGCCTTTTCTTTCTCTTGGCATGACAATGCATATCCCAATTCATCCCTGCTAGTCATGAGTGTTGCCTGTGATCCTGCTAACTCATCAAGGTAATCTATAAAATAGCACTCTGAATCATCAGAAACATTAGAAACAGCATTGAAAACACTTAACTTTAATTTCCTATTCCCGAAGGCTAAGTCCAAGGCACCCGTCCTACAATTAATTTGGGCATTAACAGTGGCCAAGAATGGTCTACCCAAAATAATTGCGGGTTGGTTATCCCGACTTCTTTGATCTGAATCTAACACAAGAAAGTCCACCGGGTAATAGAAATCCTCAACTTTTACAATCACATCGGTTAACATGCCCCTTGGAATCTTAGTGGATCGATCAGCTAGTTGTAACACCACGTCTGTGGGTGTTAAGCTTCCTAAATCGTGCTGATCGAATAAGTTTTCAGGGAGTATGTTAACACTTGCTCCCAAATCTAGCAATGCTATTTTAATCCTGATATCACATATAGTAACAGAGATAAGAGGTGAACCTGGATCCTTAAGCTTGGGTGGCAATGAACTTGAAACTACTGCACTTACCTGCTCTGTGAGGTTGATTTGCTTCGGCAATACCATAGGATACTTGCGCTTTTGAGTGCACAAATCCTTCAGAAACTTTGCATACGCCGGAATTTGCTGCAATGCTTTCACTAGTGGAATGTTGATCCTCACATGATTGAATGTGTCCCATAGATCCTCTATCTGCGGCCCTTTCTTCCCATACATCGGTCTATTCGGGTCCTCTAGAGCTGATGGGTATGGAGGTGTCGGTTCAGGCTTTGGCTGCTCTTCTTTTTGCACCACAACTTCCTCAAACTGAACTTGCTTCCTCAATTTTACCTCCTTCTCAGATTCTGAATGTGGAGCTTTCTTCCCATCATCTATAGTCTCCTCAACATCACTATCTTCATCTTCCACTTCTGGCATCACAACTTTGTTATCAACCTTCTTCCCACTTCCCAAGGTAGTAACTTTCTGCAACTCACTCACTTCGTTCAGCTCTTCCACCTCATGTACTGATTGCTTTTCTTTGCCTTTGGAATGAGACGGATTGACTTGGGTATTACTCGGTAATCTACCTTCATCTCTTTTCGTAAGCTGATCTGCGATCTGCCCCATTTGCTTCTCTAGACTGGCCATTGACTTCGTCTGCACATAGGATTGTTGCTTTAGGTAATCCATAAGCTGATCCATCTTTGAATCCTTGAGAGCCTCATGAACAACCAGTTCCTTTTCTTCTTTAGTACCCGATGATGTACCACCATAAAAATTCCTACCCTGTGGGTACCGATTCCCTTGGTCAAATCTGGGTTTTGAATACTCCTCGACTCTTTGATCATTTCTCCAATGAAAGTTAGGATGACGCCTCCATCCAGGATTATAAGTTTCTGAATGAGGGTCAAACCTATCTTGCCTTGGTCGAAAACCCAAGATCTCACTTGCTTGCTCGCCTTGCACATGATAGCAAAATTCTGAAGTGTGAGTATACTCCCCACAAGTGACACACATCACCGGTAATCGCTGTTCCGTCTGCTCCTTTTTCATTAAAACATCCAACTTCTTGCTAAGAGCTTCTATATTTGTCGTGACATCCCTTTTCCAAGCATTATCAATCCCCAATACTTGAACTCCAATTGGCGTCTCAGACCCGGCTTGTACCTTTGACCCCTTAGCTAACTGTGCCAACAATTCCCATGCCTCATCATGCTCTTTGGCCAAGAATGTACCCCCTGAGGCTGCTGTGATCATGTTTCTGCTCTCTTGGCTGATTCCATCTAAAAAGTTCTTCACCAACATCCACTTGGGTACCTCATGATGTGGACATGCCCGTAACATCTCATTCAGTCGCTCAAAAGCCTCATGAAATTGTTCCCCCGGCTTTTGCTTAAAACTGGTAATGCTGTTCCTCTTTTCAGTGGTTTTACTAATCGAATAGAACTCGTTGAGGAAAGCCCTCTTCATCTCCTCCCAATTATGAATGTTGTTCGCGGGTAGAGAAGTGAACCAGTGCTTCGCTTTGTCTTTAAGAGAGAATGGGAACAATCGTAATTTGAGGGTGTCCACGGGTAGTCTTTGTACTCTATTAGCCTTGCAAATTGCTGAGAATTCGGCTAGGTGATCGTATGGTTCTTCGCTCTTTGTTCCATGAAAATGAGGAATGATGCTGAATAAGTGAGTCTTTATCTCCGGTTCATTCTCAATTTCAGGATACAGAATCGGTGACATATCAGGAACATCACCCGGTCGGTAGTGGGACTCCACAGTCCTCCTATCATCTGCCATATTTATGTTGGGTTCAGTGTCACTCTCAGGTTCCTCTGAATGTATGGATTGCTCTTCGGAATCAGATGTCTCCAGTGTGCTTGGATTACCACTAGTCTCACCACTAGGCCAATAACCTCTATGTAGCTTCCTCAATGAACGAGCAGTCCTTTCAATTTATGTTTCGTATTGCAACGGAGAAGTTCGCCCTGAGTAACGAGTATGCATATACCTGAGATACACACACACACGTGAAGATTCTGAACTTTGCTGTTCAGAATGTTAATGAAAAATGGAAAATACGGAAAATTAAACTAAAGTAAAACAAAGTTAACTAGCTACTATAAACAAGAATATTTACAAAAACAGTTAATCCAAAACTACTTTAACAAGCGCTGCCATTCCCCGGCAACGGCGCCATTTTGATAGACACAGTCGTATGAGTCTCAAAAATAACCCAAAAACTCTATATAGATAGGGCAAGTGGGATCGAATCCACAGGGATTGTTAGGTTGCTAAACTAGTCTGAACACTGCTTGGATTAAGCTTGAAATCATTTGCTTTTGAACTAATTTCCTGCTGTAAAGTACTATTGTGGCAATGTCACACACAAGAATTGAATTTAAGAAGTGTCACTAGAGGAAAGAGGGTGTTTGCTCTCTCGTTATACACACCATGGCAATTCAGAATGTTAGGGATTCCATTTACATGAATTGGTATGAATTTACAACTTATGCTCCAAAAAAACGTATACCACTCTATTGACTGTCTTCCTCCCCTATAGAGAGTGGGCACAACCAATGACATGGATATCAACCATTTCAGATACACTCACTGTTCGCTCACATTTATTCATGCAAATATAATCCATTTTACAGTTTCCATATGAATGAATTGGTTTTCACAACAAATATTCTTAAGACGAAGTATGCACCGTCTATTAATTGTCTTCCCCATACTAATGAGCCGGCACAACTAATGATATTACTATACCCCGTTACATACGATACCCATTGATTACAACCATTCATTCACAAGTAAGATCCACAACCCCTTTAAGCACAAATGGAAACTGAAATTTAATCAAACATTCATTCAAACCATAGTATGCAAACTAAAGAACAAACACCACAAAGTATTTAGCCAAGCATAGCTTGGATTAACTTACTAACAATGTCAAACACGGATGAAAACATTAAAGCTACCAATATTGTGTAGATACAATTAATTGGACTCCAACGTTTGATCTTTGTTCGATTCCTGTTGCCTTCCTCCTCTGATTCGCCTCCCAAAATCGCACCTTTGTGTGTGTGGAACTGCCAAATTGCGAACCCCCTCCAAATGGTAACTTCTGCCCTCAAAAAATGCAGCTTCCGCACAACTGCCGCACCAGCGTCGCCCCTGGCGTCTGGGACGCTGGCTGGGACGCTCAGATTCTGTTTCAGAGAATTTTGGGCGTTTCCTGGGCGTCTGGGACGCTGGCTAGGACGCCCTGCACGAAATTCACCTTCCAAGCTGCCATTCCCTTTACTTTCTTGTCAAGCAACTGAAATTACAAAAATCTACATTAGCAGTACCAATTATCTCGCATTTACACAATAAAACATAGCAAAAACACATGAAAATAGCAGTGATTGTATCACTGATCAGTGTCACAGCGTATGGTATCAGAGAAGTAGTTTGAGATTCAAGTGTCCGTGAGGTCTTGGTCTCAAACATTAAGTGATGATATGTAGTGATTATAAGTAATGATCTGAACTAAGATAGGTTACGATCTAGTAATCATAGGATATTGATTATCATAAGGGACAAATGGGTGGTGTCTTTAAATAAATGACATGTTACTAAACAAGTTATATGTTTATATTTCAGAACATGTCTGGAGGAGGAATGACACTCGAAGAAACAAGGAAAATGATGCTAGCCATGATGGCTGAGCAAAATCGGATGATACAAGATCAGTTTCGGGCTCGAGATGAGGCCGAAGCTAAGCGAAGGGAAGATAAGATGAAGAATAAGGAAAGAGAGGGAAAAAATGACGAGCAAGATGACAACACTGGGCCATCTAATAAGCCCAGGGGTTGTCGTTTCAAGGACTTTAAGGGAAATGGAGCAGTCGAGTTCAATGGACTGGGTGATGCTGTTGCCACTTTGGAATGGATAACAGCCATAGAACGGACATTTCGAATCAGCGATTGTGATGAAAAGAATATGGTCCGGTTCGCTACTGCAATGTTCAGCAAAGATGCAGTTATGTGGTGGAATTCGATGGTGAATGCCTTAACAATGAAGAAGGTTTCCGTAATGACATGGGCTGAGTTTACTGAAATTTTCACTCAGCAATACTGCCCGGCCGATGAGCGCCGAAGATTGGAGGCTAAGTTCATGACGTTGATACAGGGGACTAAGTCTGTGTCCCAGTATGCTGTAGAGTTCACGAGGCTAAGTTTGTTCACGCCTCATCAAGTGGATACTGAGGAAAGAAAAGTGACCAGGTTTGAGGCTGGTCTTGATCTGGAAATTCGAAGGGTAATGAGCAATGTACGCTACCCCACATTTGCTGGTCTACTGGAAGCCACCAGAAATGTGGAACAGATTCTAAGTATGTCTGAATACGTGATGGGGTCCGCTGCTGCTTCAGCTAACCCAACTCAACCTTCACCACCGAAACGTCAATGCGAAGGAGGCTACTCTGGTTCTTCACGATCATCGTAGTCTTACCGTCGACAGTCTGGTTCTTCTGGTCGTGCTCGTGCTTACTCTATCAACACCGAGCCGCAGTACTGTAATAAGTGTCATCTGGAACACTTCGGCAAGTGCACTAATGGACGCGCTTGCTTTTGCTGTGGAGAGTTGGGCCACTTTCAGAATGAATGCCCACGGAAATCGGATGCCTGCCATAAGTGTGGAGTCTGGCGGCATTATAGTCGGAACTGTAGAAAGAATGCTCCAGCTGCTGCTCCATCATCAACTCGATCATCTGGGGGATCTAGTGGTGGTTCAGTCAACCGCCGGAACCAGCCACAAAGGGCACCAGCTCGTGCATTTCAGATTACTGCGGAGGAGGCTAGGGAAAACCTGGAGGTGGTTACGGGTACGTTTATTGTAAATTCTTTGCATGCACGAGTGCTGTTTGATTCTGGTGCCAACCGCTCTTTTGTGTCTACTATTTTTGCACAACGACTTGCTATGCCACTGTCTAAGCTATCTGCTGTACTAGATATTGAAATTGCTAGTAATACTCTAGTCAAAGTAGATCATGTATGCCGAAACTGCACCTTAGTGATTGAAGATGTAGTCTTCAATTTGGATTTGATTCCGATCGAGTTTAGTTAATTTGATGTGATTATCGGGATGGATTGGTTAATTGAGAATGAAGCCCACATAGTATGTAAGAAGCGAATGATATAGATAACTAGTCTAGAGGGGCGTGAGATCTGCATTTATGGGGATAGGAGAAGCGGGGATCTGTGTCTGTTGACCATTGCAAAAGCCCGAAAGCTTGTTGCAAAGGGTTGTGACGCCTACCTGGCATATGCTATTGATGCCAAGGCTGAGAAAAAGACTGTTGCCGATGTGCCTGTTGTTTCACAATTCCCGGATGTGTTTCCGGAAGACTTGTCTGGCGTACCGCTTGAGAGACAAGTGGAGTTCCGAATTGATCTGATCCCTGGGGCTGCACCGGTAGCTCGTTCTTCGTATCGCCTTGCTCCCACTGAAATGAAAGAGATGATGACACAACTCCAGGAGTTGTTGAATAAGGGCTTCATTCGACCGAGTTTATCGCCGTGGGGAGCTCCGGTATTGTTTGTGAAGAAGAAATATGGCACCATGAGGATGTGCATCGATTACCGGGAGCTGAATAAGCTGACTATTAAGAGCAAGTATCCGTTGCCGAGGATAGATGACTTGTTTGACCAATTGCATGGGGCGAGTGTATTTTTTAAGATTGACTTGAGGTCGGGATATCATCAGCTGAAGGTACGAGAGGAAGATGTGCCTAAGACAGCTTTCAGGACACGTTACGGGCATTACGAGTTCTTGGTTATGCCTTTTGGGTTAACCAATGCCCCGGCTGTCTTTATGGATTTGATGAACCGAGTTTGCAGACCGATGTTAGACAAGTCGGTGATCGTTTTTATTGATGACATTCTGGTATACTCTAAGTCTGAGGCTGAAGATGCTGTTCATTTAGCAGAGTTATTGGAGCTGTTGAGAAAAGAGAAGTTGTATGTCAAATTCTCAAAGTGTGAGTTTTGGCTGCAACAAATTCAGTTTCTTGGACATATTATCTCGGGAGCTGGGATTTCTGTAGATCCGGCCAAAGTTGAAGCGATAAAGAATTGGGAGCCGCCTCGTTCAGCTACAGAAGTCAGAAGTTTTCTGGGGCTGGCGGGCTATTATAGGAGGTTTATCAAAGATTTTTCTAAGATTGCAGCTCCTCTGACTACATTAACAAATAAGAATGCACCTTTTGTTTGGGGAACCGTGCAACAAGAGGTGTTTGATATTTTGAAGAAGACGCTAAGTGAAGCGCCGATACTTGTCCTACCAGAGGGTAATGAGGACTTTGTAGTATACATGGATGCCTCGAGGTTGGGGCTTGGTGCGGTATTGATGCAACGTGGAAAGGTAATCGCGTATGCCTCGAGACAACTTAAGCAGCATGAAAAGAACTATTCAACTCATGATCTTGAGTTGACAGCTGTCACATTTGCATTGAAATTGTGGAGACACTATCTCTATGGAACTAAGTGTCAGTTATATACGGATCATAAGAGCCTGAAGTACATTTTCAGCCAGAAAGAACTTAACATGAGGCAGAGACGTTCGATGGAACTAATAAAGGATTACGACTGTGAGATCCTTTACCATCCTGGAAAGGCTAATGTAGTAGCCGATGCTTTGAGTCACAAAGCATATGCTAAGGATTGCTGTTACATGATGACGTCTACAATGCTGACCTCCACTATTATTGATGATGTCAAGGCCGCTCAAGAGGAAGCCTTGAAAGATGAAAATGTTGGTGATGAAGACATAAGGGTGCAAATGAACAATATGGAAACTAGTGAATCGGGTTTGAAAGGAATTTACGGAAGAATCTGGGTGCCAAAGTATGGAGGCATGAGAAATGTGATAATAGAAGAAGCTCATCAATCGAAATTTTCTGTACATCCCGGGAGCACAAAGATGTATAACGAGCTGAAAGCAGACTTCTGGTGGCCCGGATTGAAAAAGGATATCGGTCAGTACGTGGAGAGATGCAGAACTTGTCGACTTGTGAAAGCCGAACATCAGCAACCATACGGTAGTTTGCAACCGCTTCCCATTCCGGAATGGAAGTGGGAACACATAACAATGGACTTTGTTACGAAATTGCCAAAGACTAGGCGTCAACACGATGCTGTATGGGTGATTGTTGATAGATTAACTAAGTCCGCACACTTTATACTGATTCGAGATAGTTACTCGCTTGAAAGATTGGCTCAGATTTACTTGGACGAGATTGTTTCTAGACATGGAGTACCTAAGTCTATAGTATCAGATCTGGATAGCCGATTTACTTCAAACTTCTGGACGGCTTTACAAGAAGGGTTGGGTACGAGAATAACAATGAGTACGGCTTACCGTCCGCAAACCGATGGTCAAAGTGAAAGGACTATCATGACACTTGAAGATATGATGCGGTCGTGTGTGTTGGACCTCGGTGGTAATTGGGATGACCATTTACCATTGATAGAATTTTCGTATAACAACAGTTATCACGCGACAATAAAGAAGGCGCCGTTTGAGGCATTGTATGGGAGAAGGTGTAGGACTCCTACGTGTTGGAGAGAAACCGGTGAAACACCGATTGCTGGGCCGACATTACTACAAGAAACAAATGAGAAGATTCAGTTGGTGCGACAGAACATAAAAGCGGCCCAGGATCGTCAGAAGAGTTATTACGACAGGAGGCACAAACCAATCAGTTTTGATGTGAATGATTGGGTTTATTTGAAGGTGTCACCTATGAGAGGTGTTACACGTTTTGTAAAGAGAGGAAAGTTGGCTCCGAGATTCGTCGGACCCTTCAGGATTACAGAGAAAATAGGACATCAGTCTTATCGCTTAGAGTTGCCTGAAGAAATGTCGGGCATACACTCGGTGTTCCATGTGGGGAACCTTAGAAAGTCGTTCACAACCGAAAACGAAGATTGGGCTGACCACACTGAGCTGCAGATTGATGAAAGGCTCCGGTATGTTGAAGAGCCGGAGTGTGTGTTAGATACGAAATTGAAGAAATTAAGGAGCAAAGAGATAGAGATGGTGCTTGTACGTTGGAAGCATCACAAAGGAGCGAATCACACTTGGGAGACAAAGGCAGAGATGTTGAAGAAGTATCCGAAACTGTTCGAATCCGAGTAACTTCGAGGTCGAAGTTGAGCGTGGTGGAACCCATGCTATAACATCCTCGGATTTAATTTATTGTAATTGAGATAATTAGATGAATTTTTGTATTAAGTTAAATTATTAAAAATGTTTATGTATCTGGATATTTGGAAGTTGGTTGTTATTTTAAGAAATTATGAAATTTGAGAATTTAAATTCTTAGTTATTAAGTATGATATTTGTTAAAAGTTAGAGATGATGAAAATTTTGATAAACATTAGTATCTAGTGGAACCGGATAAGTTGAGAGGCTAAAAGTGTCAATAGCCATAACTTTAGAATAAAAGACTTTTTGGTGTCTTTCATTTTCCTTTCACCATTTGAACTCACAAGAAATTCTCTCCATCTGTCTCTAAATCCTTGCTGAAAAACGAATTTGTGGAACAAAATTCGTGGAAGTAATCTGAATATTAAGTGGATTCAAGTGGATTAAAGGCAAGAAAGTTATTCCTAAAGTTTTGGGTTTTATTTGAGAATGATAAAGATGAAATTCAGAGTTTGAAATCTGAAAAATGTTGATGCATGTATGTTTATTCAGTTGGAAATCAATAGCTGAACATCTTTGAAGCTCCAGAAACAAGAATCGTGCTTCAATTCGTCTTAAAAGGTAATAAATCTGAGTTTTTATTAAGTTTTTGAGTTCTTGGAGTTTTGCTCATTTTGGTCAAATCTGGACGAAATTTGAGTGTTAATGTTATGGAAAATGATGTAAAAACACACAATATATAGTAATATATCGAATGTATGGATTGCATGTTGTTAGATTTAAGTTTTGGAAATTTTTACTTAAAATCCGTAAGTTGTGACCTGCATTTCTGCTGGTGAACTCGGCGAGTTCATGGGGGAACTCGGCGAGTTCTCAAGAACATTTGAATAAATCTTCAATAAAATTCATAAGTGTTGGATCCGAATTCGGTTGGGACCCGAAATTTGGATAGGACCGAAATCAAATTAAGAACCGAACTCGGATGGACTCGAATTCGGATGGGTCAACCCGAACTCGGATGGGTCAACCCAATTGGATGGATCCAAAATTCAGCTAAGGGTCCGAAATTCGGACAGGAACTCGGCGAGTTCCCTTAGCCTACTCGGCGAGTTCTTTATATTTTTGGGTAATTCGGATGGGTTTAAAAGGACCCGAATTGATGGTCAAATAATCACACTTTTGGGATATCTTTTGTACTATAAAAAGGTATATAATGAAGGGTTATTTGAGATTGATAACACACTAAATGATGAGATTTAAATGTGAGTTTCGGATGACGGTTCCGAATGTTGTAACACTTTCATTTTATACAAGTTGATGTCAAATTGTTAAGGAGCATGTAATGATGAGATATTTTCCTTATGGAAATGAAACAGGTCCCTTGTGGTGTTGTTTAACCCACAGTGGGGTACTTTGTGGATCCGGTTGAAATTCCGAGGAGAAATAATATTGCTTAAAGATTAATAACGCACCCACTGTGAGTACCTTTGATTTTAACATTGCTGCATCTGCTTTATGTTTTGCTTTGCCTGCTGAGGCATGTTGTTTCAATTATCGTTTGGCACTCTACTAACTTGCGTATATATATATTGATGCACATTCATATTTGTTGCTTGTCCGTTCATTTGTTGTGCATCCTTTTGATGGACCTGCGTGGTCGCATCTGTACTCTGATGTTACTGTGCAATATGACCCAGAGTTTGACACCTCTGTGGTCAGGATAGACAGTAAGTGATCCCCGATGTAATGTCTGCCTCAGATGGTTGGTTTTCTTATGCCGAGTGTCAGCTCGAAGGAGCTGCGGCTCGGGTTTGCGTACCTTGGGTACGTGTGGAGTATACGGTATGTGTTACCGCGGTTACTCTGGGTGGCATCATAAAGATTTGTAGAATGTGTAAAATCATATGGTATTCACTAAGCATTAGCTTACCCCTTCAGTTGTTGCATTCTTACAGGAAAAGGAAAATCCGCCACGGGACCGTCTAGCTAAGTCGTTTGTTGAAGCATTTGAAGATTTCTACTGTTTAACTTGGTATTTGGTTTATGGAATTACTGTTGTAATAAATTTGGGGATGATGTAATACTTTTAGATTTGTAGACTTAGACGTGTAACCTATGTAGCACCGTAGGGTGTTTGACAAATTTGTATTATCTTATTTTGTATTTTATGCTTCCGTACTTTAATTAAGTTATCAGATCATTATGTAATCGTGTGTTGATGATTAATCCTGGGTGTTATGTAAATGGTGGTTATGGTGGCAAGGGTGTCACAACTATTATAAATGTTATGTGTGTCTAAAAGTAAACAACAATCACGATAAAAGAAAACACATGTGGCTGTAAGTAACTTATTGTGACAGTTTAATTATTTACACGTGTCTAAAAGGAACAATAGGGATTTTAAAAGAAATATAATGTGACAATAAATATTTAATGGTCACAGATTGTATTGTTGTATGTATCTAAAAGTTACCAATTGTCACGATTAGGAAGTAATAAGTAATTAAAAACGGTCTATGGTCACGGTTTTGTTTATTATATGTGTCTCAAAGTAAGCAATTGTCATGAATCAACGAATTATTCTGTGACTAAAATAATAGTATGGTCACGGTGTAATTATTTTTGTGTGTCAAAATGTACCAATTGTCACGGTTTAATACTTTATGTATGTCCAGTTGCAACCAAGCGTCACATTTTAATTAATTATGTGTGTCTAAGTATACCTGAGGGTCACGGTTTAATTGTTTATGCATGTCTAAATGTACCAATGGTCACACCACTTAATAGTTTATGTGCGTTAAAATATTACCAATTGTCACGGTTTCATTCATGTGGTGTGTTTAAATGTCTCAAATAGTTACGGTTTAGCTGATTATGTGTGTATAAATTTATCCAATGGTCACGATTAAATATTTGTGCGTCTTTAAATATACCAAGTGGCCACGGTTTATTCATTTATGCGTGTCTGTAAGAATGTTAATGCCACTGATTAATTGTTTATGTGTGTCTGAATGTATCCAACTGTCATGGTGTTTAACGAAATTGTGACTAAAAGTATTTTATGGTCACGGTTACTAAAAAATATAGACGACAACTATATAGAAATTGTTACCGTATAGTCACGGTTTTAGGCTATTGCCACAGTTTTACATGTGATTTAGTCGCGAAGATTAAATGTAGCCATAAGGTACCAAGAGTGATGCGACCTTTGGTCACGATTTGAATGAAAAATAAAACTGTGGCCAAAGGTCTATGGCCACGGTTTTTTAACGTGACGGATGACATATTTTGTACTAGTGTCAAAGTTTTTTTTTTATAAAATGAAATTATACGAAGCTATTAGCTATATTATAGAAACAAATTGTTGAATTCAATAGGAACCAACATACGATATCATTCGAACATACGAAATTATACATGAACAAATAGAAATCATTCGAACATGTGAAGTTATACATGAACAAATAGAAATCATTCGAACAACCTCAACAACCAAGACAAGTACCTCCAAAATTTTAAATTCAAAATTGTTAATTTTCTATTAAATGTTATTCTTCTATCACCCAAAAGAACATTTTTCTGTCATACAATTACCACTTAAACACTAGATTGGATAAATTGAATTAACAGATTTATAACTTATGGATAAGTAATTAACACTAAATATATTAAAACATAAGGTCCACTAATATTTAGGATATTACCTGAATGATATTTCTCTTTTTGAAGGCGTTTGCACAACTTGGATTTTACGGAACTACGGATCCATCAAGTGATATCATAAGGAATACCTCATCGGCTGTGATTATACATCTAATCTGCTCAAGGCTACCTACAATAGCCTTCTCACGCCCTAAAAATGTAGACGGATAAACGAAAAGAGGATCCAAAAGACGAAGATCTCTAGCCGGTATAGAGTAATGTCGCATTATAGTAGCCTAGTCTAAGTCCACAACTTTGGAATTCCCACTTTGCTCAATTTTATTCCAGGAGCGGTAACTTTACAGACAATGAGAAAGAGTTTAGAGTTTTGCAACACCTGTATTTCGTCGATTAATATAGATAGAGGACTGGAGGAGGAAGAGAAAGAGAGACCGAGGGTTAGAGTTTTGTAGCACATGCAGCCGACAGATGCAGGAGGAGAAACAGAGACTGTGACTTCGTGAGCGGCATTAGCATATCTCCGCCATCCATGTTCTACATCTCTGCGTGACGTTTCTATACCTCCCTGACTCTTTGTTTCCTAGCCCTTCCTGATTCTTCGTTATCCTCAAAATTTTGCTAAGAGTCATGCCTGTCTGGAGAGTGACGCTTCCTATCCCTGCCTAATGTCAAATGGGCTACTGGACCTAATATAAGGTAAATGGACTCAAAAATTGTTGCCCCTTGCATTTTGTTGCCCTGGGCCGTGGCCAGATTGCCCCCCCTATTGGGTCGGCCCTGCTTCCTATCATGCATTTTCTTAGTTTTACTTTTTTTAGTTCGCTGTAATAAATAAGGCTTCAAGACTTCAAGTTAATCTCTTTGTCATTCTTGTCAAGTTTCTAAGCATAAAAGGTTGCCATTCATTTCATTGTTAACCAAGTCATATGCACCATTTTATATTATACATTGTGACTTGCAAACGTATCCTCATCCTTCTCACACGCACATCCCTACCACCTTATTTTTGGGTCGAAGAGCTACAAAGATATCCAAATCCCCATTGCTAAAACTCCCTGCTTATTCAGATGCTGCATCACTACCAGAAAATGACTTTCACCGACGGATTTTCCGACGGAATATATCCCTCAGAATTTCCTGTGGGATTACCGAGAGATTTCTGATGGATATTAATTTGAAAGTTTACTGAAGGATTATCAAGGGAATACCGAGGGATTATAGACGGATAAACGTTTGTCGAAAATTCATCGGTAATTAACGAGGGATTAGCGAGGAACATTACTTATGTCAGTAATCCCTCGGTAAAATATCCGTCGGTAATCTTGACCCTCGGTAATCCATTGGTAAATGAAATATCTATCGGTAATCCCTCATTAATTACTTTAATTTTCAATATATATACACGCGGTAATCCCTCGGAAATTTCTGAGGGATATTTGCCCTCGGAAAATCCGTCGGTGAAACCCCTTTTCCTAGTAGTGACTATCTTGTATTATTAACTTATACTAGCAATAAATATTTGTTGAGGTCTAATATATCTAACTATAGTAATATCAAATATATATTATTCTCGATACTCATATTATTATCGTATACTAACATTATGTTTAACTAGTATGTTTAAGGCCCAATGTAGCTCGTCTGGTCCTGTAAAGGCTCATATGGTGAACTATAACTTATTATTATAATATATTAACTATAAATACTTCTTGTTGCTCAAAATAACTATTTATAGTACATCGTTATCGTATATGAGCAATCGATCATTGTTAAACACCCAATGTGACCATTGTGACATTTTATTACATGGACACTCGTTAGCTACCCTTATGGACCATTATACCATATATAACCTAATATAGCCAATTATAAAGTGTTATAACCTGATAGAAACAACTAACATTTGTTAATGTCAAATATGACCCATTATAACATGTTATAACCTGATAGAAACATCTCATTTTTTGTTAAAGCCCAACATGACCTATTAATGTGATATGAGCATAATTGAATAAAAATTGTATGTTGATACCAAATAAAAACAACTAATATTTGTTAACGCTCAACATGACTAAATATAACCTTTTATGGCATTAAGTGAACAATAAGTATGTGTTAATGCTCAACTTGGTCCTTCATGACATGTTAAGGTCTAACTATGACTTGTTATAATACATTTTTACTATATAGGAACAAGGGAACAACTATTATTTGATAAAGGCCCAATATGATCTTGTTCTACATGCTGTAATGTTATACGAGCCATCGGGATATATTGAGACTAACATATCCCATTGTAACATGATATAATCTTATTGAACAATAAGTAATTTTTAAGGCTCAACACTGTCTGACGAATTTCTGAAGTGGTTTGATGTAGGAAGATGACGAACAGACTAAACTTTTAAAAACTTCTATTTAAGATGACAAACCTTCAAGTTTCATCTTAGTTAAAGTAATAAACTTTTAATTTTTATTATCTTAGTCGATGCTCTTATCAAAAACATATACGTCAAATGTAATCATTATACACTTTAATGTTATCAGTTGATAATTTTGACTCAATTGGTCAAACAAGCGGAACATCAAAAAGACCTGTAGTAAAAAACTAAGCTAGAACATAAAGTTTTTATTTAAAAAAAAAATGAATTTTAGAAATTGATGTGTTAAACAAATTGTTTTATGAAAAAAAATCAATATTATGTTAGATATTTGTCTTTTGATCGTCGATCCGTTTGTTTGAATATGTCAGAAATGTCGATCAAATTCCATTGCTTAAAGCTTGTCTAAACTTGCAAATGCAGAAGTGCAAAAAAGAAAAAAAATAATTGCTGGTTGCTTAACATAAATAGAATTATAATTTTGTAACCTTAAATCGATAAATATAAAATTGCTTATTTAATTTTAAACGACAAAAAACTAAAATTACTTACCTTTTTTTTTAATAAAAGTAACCTTCAAAAATATTAAAGTTTTATTGTAAATATATTAATTTTCTTAAAAGAAAACTCATTCCCCCTTAAAGTCTTTCTCAAATTTATTTCCCCCCTAATTGTAAAACCCAACCCTAGTTCTCTTCAACTGATCGTTGATCCTCTCCAGCCCCCAAAAAGGAAAAAAAAAGCTCCCGTTGAGTGCTCCTAGCTCTCCAGCCCATCCAATCGTTCATCCACTACCCAGATTATCACTCCACCGACCACCCACCAATCCACCGTAGCACCGCCTCTCCTCCACACCACGGATTGCACAACCCTCACGTACACGGTAATAATCCTCTCAAGTTTTGTTTGTGCATGCATGTGAGATTTACTTGTTTTGAGTGCGAAATCGTATGTGTATGTGTGTGCCATCGATTTGTGTTTGTGTTTGTATGTGCTATCGATTTGTGTTTGTGTATTTGTGTGAATATTTTTTTTTGTGTGTGAAATCGATCAGATTACCATTAATCTACTCTTGATCATCTTTGTGTTGGTTTATTGCGTGGATGATGATGACGGGACCTGTATTTTTTTTTTCTTGAGAATGTAAATCAAGGAATACATATTATGGTTAGTAGCTATAAAACTGAACACACTATGCATGATAAGTCTATCAATTTGAAGTGAGTAGTCATATCTGAAGTTGCGAGAAACCAACTAAATACATAACATGCTCAAACCCTTTTTGGCCACCGTCAGAGTGTCGACTGCAACTCTTTTCCTATTATTTAATGTTTATAAATTCCAAATCCACATAAATTACATGAATATAAAGTGCATTAAGTTATCATACAATAGGATTAGAACAAATGACCTCATTTTCCTTCTTATATCATCGGCAGGTCTTTCTGGAGCCAAGGTTCTTGGAGAATAAAACTCCACGAAGAGGCTTCCCATGTATAACCGTCTCAATCGTATAACAAATATAATGTTTTTTGTGACTTTTGCTTGAAACGTTCTCTTACCAAGCGGATTATGATATTCATTTAAATATATATTTTGTCTGTCTGTAGAATTAACAAGGACATTTCATATATTCAGAAAAGGTTTTTTTATTAAATATTATAGCATCTATGATTTAAGAACATGTCGTGTAATTATGTATACATATTGTGTTTTGGTAAGTGAAAGTGATAAAAAAAAGTTCTTATAAAAGCAAGACAATAATATATTTGCATAATAGTTTTATTAGACACATTTAATAATGTTAACTCAAATTGGACACACTTGAAAATGTTAGATTCTTTATATATATGCATATTTGATAATGTTAGATTCTTTACATATGCATACTAGGTACTTTATTATGACACACATAAATAAAGCATGGATATATAGAAGAGGGTTGATGATGAAGGATATCTTGACACAAATTATTGCATTGCAGTTGATAGTTTTTTTTATAGTAGTGTAGGCGGAAGGGGTGATTCAAATATAGATCCATCTAGTCCCGTTAGAGTTACTCCATTTCTAGGTGGATTACAATCTGTGACCCCGGCCAACCCCATATTCGACTCGTGGTCACCACCAAGACATGGAGTCACAGGAGCACGAGGTAACATACCAGATCAAACGCTTATGCATTCATCACATCGATCTAAGATTTATTTCTATCGTACAAAGTATGTGTATACATGTGTTAATAATTCGTTAAATGAGAAAAATTTGTACCATAAATATTGTTATTTTTTTCCCTATGTAGCTTTGCAGATTTGAAGGTTGTCCGTCAAATTACTAACATTTTGAAGTCCATGTTTTATGGCCCTTGGGCCGAATGGAAAGACGTTGATCGTGAGTCAAGAGAGACAATGTGGCATCAATTTGAGGTACTGTCTACATATTGCTAGAAACTTAGGGGCGTTTGGTTCGCTGAAATCTGACGAAATGGAATGAAATCTGTCAAAGGAATGGAATTCTGGAAGAAATGGAATATGTCTGAATCCAAATACTATAGTTTGTTGAAAATAAGAAGACCTGTTGTTAAAAGGGTTGCTTTGAAGGAATGGAATTTAAATTCCTTCCGTTGTGCTATGGAATGGTCATTCCTTCAAAAGTGAGGATTTTTTTTTTAAATGTGGAATGGTCATTCCTTTGGACTACCAAACAACCCATCAGAATGGAAAATCCATTCCTTTTCCGCCAGATTCCATTAAATTCCAGCGAACCAAACGCCCCATTAGTAATCCAAAGTTTATCCTAAAGTGATACATTAAAACTTACTATGTGATGAGGGATTTTGTCAGTGGGATCGTGAAGATGATGTTTTCATTCGTGAGGCACGGGAGGATCGTTTGAAGAGGAGAAGCTATGAAAGTGTTGTTCGTATGGCTTTTAAAGAATTGGGTGTAGATGTTGAAGACGATTATTCTCTTATCAAGCCTTTTGGCCCGAATTGGATAGATCATGAGCTTCGGGTCGAGATGATAAATAAAGTGTGGAACACTAATGAATGGAAAAAGAATGCAAAGATATATAGTAAAAACAGAATTAGCTTAGTATACGAGGAATCATCAAAACATACTTGCAGTTCCATTAGCATTCCTCAACATCATCATTGTATGGTAAGGTAGTTTTCCAATATGAATGTCTACCACAAGGTCAAGGAATTTTGTGGTACATATCTTTATCTCATTATGTTTCATTGAAATGTATCATTTTTAGTTTTTTAAAAGGCTAAATAGACATAGTTTCATTCTTATTTGGCCACCAAACTTAAACAACCAATTAAATTGATTATTTTGGCAATTTCAAACAACTAAAGCTTTTGCTGACAAAGTTGAAAGGGTTTTAAAACGTTTTCAAAAAGCCAAATGGTTTTATACTAATTTTTGAAATATTAGATGGTCTTAAACTAGCTTTTGAAAGATAGATTGTTTTAGATTTTTAGTAGCAATTTTTGACATTTGTTGACCAATTTAGAGATAAAGTGTTGCTATGCATTGTGTTTTTCTCCTTTTTAATATAAAAAATTCATGAAAGAACGGAAGTTTATGGAAGACAAAAGAGAGAAAAAAATAAACGCACTATAAGAAGTTGTTTTAATTTTGGAATTGAGATTCTAATATTGATCTCTAAACATTTAGAATATTTTCCTACTACTCATACATAAAATCACTACAACAAAATGAACCTAAAGCAACATGGGAAAAGTGTTGTCTTAGGCTTTAAAAGTGTTGCTATAGGCCTAATGCGACACTTTATGTAGTGCCACCTTAGCCAACGTCGCCTTAGGTCTAAAGCGACACTTTCACTAGATAATGCAACACTTTTCAAAAGTGTTGCCATTATTTTATAAATGCAACACTTTTTATATTTTAAAGCAACACTTGTTAACGTGTTGCCATTATTTTATAAATGCAACACCTTTTGAATGCAACACTTTTTATACTCTAAAACAACACATTTAATTTATCGGTACCAACTTATAGCAACACTTTACTTATCAAATGCAACACTTATTAAATGTTGTCATTATATAAATGCAACACCATTATCAATCTATTGCAACACTTTATTATTAATTTTAATTACATAAATGCAATATTTTTTAGACAAAAGAAACACATTCATTATTTTTTAAATTTAATGCAAATATAAATATTTATTTAATTGCTTCGTGATAGTTTTTCTACTTACAATTCAATTTAACAAAAATAATATTATTTCATAACATATAGATCAAAAAGTATTTCAAGTATATTAACATCTACAACCAAAATAAAGATCATCAAATGTATTAGCGATACAACAAAAAAATAAATTACAATCTTGGGAATGCATATTCAATTCCTCTTCTTGTAATTTCTTTCATATGAAACCGCCGCTTATCATGCACAACTCTCCTTCTGTCGATCACTTTTCACAAAAAATCTACCCAAAATAGCAATCAACTTTCCTGAAACTGCATAATATGGCAACAAACTTCCAAATTAAGTCGGTTTTCGATGAAACTTTCACAACACCTTAAAAATCTTCTAAAAACAACATTTCTATAAAAATATTACACTCCAACAGTAAATTTGTATTTTTACTCCTTAAACTACAATTCTTTGCATAAAATAGCAATAAACTTTCGTTTGACGTCCAATTTTGACGATACTTTTTGAAACAAATCTAAAATCCTTAGAAAAGACCAAATATATAAACATATTTCATCATTCATTGATATTTCATACTTTTGAAGATTAAAGTATCAAAAGTTTGTTTAAAATAGCAATGAACTTTCATGTGATGTCGGATTTCGATGATTTTTTTTGCAACACATCCTAAATCATTTAAAGACATCAAACTTATATAAATATTTCATCATTTATTGCTATTTCGTGATTTGGTATATTAAAGTCTCATTTATTCATTATTTGACCTTTTAAAAGCCAAATATGAGACTTTTGTTAACTTCATCAATTTTGAAAACTCTATTTACGTAATTTAACCATATTTAAAGTTTAGAATTACCTGAGAATAGAGAGTGTTACATCAGTGCTCGAATCCTTCCATAAACCAAGAATAGATATTTGTATGTCTTGCAATTTGACAAAAAAAACTATACCTAAAGTAGTAGCAAAACAATAAGAAAGAGAGCGTTAGACCAGCATAATAATGGCATAAAAGTTGCATGAAAAAGTGTTTGAAGTTTTTAACTATTTAGCTGTGAGGAGTTGATACCAAATTAGAAAAAGATAAATCGATACCAAAATCCATAGATAAGTCCCTCAAAACTGCAGCTATTTATAAAACAATTATAAACTTAAAATGCAACTATATATAAGTTTCTGGTTTTTCACAAAAAAATCTGCCTAGAATAGCAATCAACTTTGCTAAAATTGCATAAATGACAAAAAACTTTCAAAGTATGGATCTATATGGCATGATAATACAAATCAATCAATTTTTAAAGAAAATAGGACACTACGATTCTATCTCATCTTTTGTCGGTTGTGTGGTGTATATGCTTGGGACTTGTGTAATGTGTAGGAGAGGGTCATGCAAATACTTCCAACCAATTTAATTAGATTGACTTGTTATGCTGTGTGTATCAACATGATTACTATTTATTAGTCATCAAATACTTCATTATTATTACTACATTTCATTTCGTGGTCCATTTGGCAGGAGCTATATCTTTTAGCTAAAAAATATTATGTGTTCACAAGCATAAAACGTCAAGCAAGTCCAGCTAGGTAACAATAGGAAGTTATTTATAATTTATATAGACATATTGTGTTTGTGGCAGTGACTACAGCAGAAAGCGGGCACAAGCAGCTTTGTAGCAGTGACCCCAAAATATGCATTTTAATGACAAAATGGGGCTGTTGTCTAATAACAAGTAGATTTGTAGCTAAACCAAGTCAACAAGAATTTTAAGGATACAAATAACTAATCTGCTTGTTATTTGACAGCAAATTTGCAGAAGATTTGTGGTAGTGACCCGAAAAGATGAAGATATCATCTTTCTAAGGATACAAATAACTAAAATAATTCAAGCTCAATCACTAGAATACATATAATAGCACACAAAACCAGAAATATGCATTTTAATAACTAAACTAGTTTATGTACCCACGTATTACGTGGATAAATTTTAATAAATTTTTTGTAATATAAAGTTTAGGTGCAACGTGGTCAAGCCATGTGGAGTTTTTGTGTTCTCTTTTGTTGTATATAGATGGGGCTGCTGTCAACTAACAAGTAGATTTGTAGCTAAACCAAGTTAACAAGCATTTTAAGGATACAAATAACTAAATCTGCTTGTTATTTATAAAGAATAATGATTACCCTCCGTATCCAACAATAATCGTTCTTCTTTTTGCAATTTTTTCATACAGGAAAAATATTATAAAGAATGGGAAGTGAAGCAGAGACTCTTTTTCCAAGAATTAGTTAAGAGAAGCATTGGAGCAATTTTTTTTGATATCTTCAATAAGCAAATTACAAATTTAAATAGGAAAGAAGGCTGCTAAGTCCTCCTAAAGTCAAGCCATAATTTGATTAAACAAACAACTATGGGATCATGGAAAAATGCTAACGTGGAACTAATGCTTGAAGTGGTCACCCACTTTTATACTACTATTTCAACCATGTTCAATCCTCAAAACAGGTGGGGCTTCTTATGTTTTGAATGGGTCAGTTGGTTTGGTCTGGAGGCTGGATAACCCGATTTGTATCAATTCTCCCCCCTTTGGAATGGACCTTATTTTCAAGGTTGGAGCTCGTAACAATACACTTGACGTTTCTTATTCTTACATCAGATTTTCTTAACTTTATCTATATAGTTGGTAGAGTTGTGCAGAAGTGGGGACCAGACTGGAACATGCACAAATAGTCCAGTTATGTACCATTGCAGCCCCTAAAAAATACAAACAAGCAAATACCTTAGTCCTTAGTTGACATAGAATTAATGGGTGATATTTAGGGATTAATTTGCAAGCTTAGGAGTCCATTATCATGTTCTTGCGGATTTTGCCTTCAGGCCGTAACACATATACAAACACACAGCACCCACGTTAAATCACAAATTAACACTAGATTGAGGGAGAGCACCGACGACATACCTGATAAAGAACCAGCGACACACACTGAGCTGTACCTTAGTTCATTTCTACCCTTTGGCCGGTCGTTTGTCCCCTCTTTCCGGTGGCCGTCTGGAGCTAGATTGTAATGCGGCTGGTGCACAGTTCACGTAAGCTTATGTTGATGTCAATGTTAGCTAAAGAACTAATGCTTATTCAACTTTGTTTAAACCATAGACAAGTTTAATTAAAAGAACAAATGAACAAGAGGTCATGGAATTGGTTGTCGAATAGAAGCTAATTGTTGACACAACATTAACATTTAACCATAGGACATACGATATCTCTTCTTCCATGCTCAATTTAGGGGTGCAATGGGCTGTAAAGACCAAATCAATATAAACTCGTTCACACAGGTTTGGCTTTGGCCTTTGGGTTAGAACCGGTTTGATAATAGACCAGACCATTACCAAATACAGTTTTGATTTTAATAATACCATCCTGAAATAGTGTTGTTTCACGTTTCAAAATTAATAAAAAGTAATACTGCTTAGGTTGTAGTATAAAAACCAGATTGAACCAAAGCAATAACTGATTTTTATAAATAAAAAAAGCATCTTTAACCAAGAAGTTCTCGGCTCAAGAACTGCAAAACAATCCAAACATAGCCACTCTTGTTGTGGGTATGATTCTATGGTTTTCTACAAATGGGGAAAAACATTCCACTTGGATGTAGCTACAGTTTGCTCTCTAGATCACTAAACCACAACTTACCAATTATTGATGCCAGCACACTCCAAACTATTATAAAATCGTTGACATCTATAGTTAAATAATGTTTCATAATTAGAAATTATATAGAGCAATATGCCTCATAACCTTCTAGAAGGTTAATTCCAAAAACATACATATAGAGCACTCAACGACCAGAACGTAGTAAATTTAACTAGAAATTCAATCAACGTATTGATTCTCGTATTATAAAAGTATACGATATTTTTAGCGCAAGTGAATTTTCGGTAAAATCCTTAACAATTTTTTCCATTAATTATAATTATAACCTGTAGCAAAATTTAATTGTTATCATATTGTTTACAGTGTAGAGAAATTATACTTGTGAATTGAAAACCTATCGTTGTTGTGAGAAGACGATACAACGCTAGCAGAACTGAAAACTTACCATACGAAGGGGCAATCGATAATTGTGAATTAGACAATGATGCAGATGACGGAAACGCGGAGTACACCGGCGACGGACCAGACGCACGACGACCGATGAGGGGTTTTCGGGCTTCTGCTCACTGTGTCGATTCGATTAGGGCTTTTGTCTTTATTTTACCATAGACCGTTTTCTTAACCCACATGGAATTCAGGTTGCCCGTGTGATCGATTTAAGACATGGGTAGTGTTGGACAAAACCCTCTAAACTTGAACCGAGTTGATCACGCATCAGATGGAAATTACATTATTTTACATGGGTCTATTTATAATCAAGGGAAAATTATGTAAAACACCATCAAATTATAAAAAATTTTCGATTAAGTCTTCATTTCATTTTTTTCCTAATAAGTCCCCAAACTGTTTAAATCTTTTAAATTGGTCTGTTAACCTGTTAACATGCTTAAACCTATTTTGCAAAAACCATCAAAGTATAAAATTTTATCGATTAAGTCCCCATTTCATTTTTTTCAGATAAGTCACCGAACTACTTAAATATTTCAATTTCGATAAAATAAAACAATTTTTTTTTTAAAAACGACGATGTTTATTTCGATGACAGGATATGCCATGTTTGTCTAGACCAAAATAAGTTGGTTTGAAAATAATATTTTTTTCAAAAGGACGATGGTTGTTTGAAAATAATATTTTTTAAAAGTCTGTTATTCCGGATAACATAAGTTGGTTTGATATAAAAACATAAGTGATGATTATTTCGATCCCATGTTTGTCTAGACAAAATTTTTTTAAATATATTTAACTAGTTCATCCCGACTAAACTTTAAACAATGAAAAATGATCGTTCGTTATCATTTTGTATAACTGTGATATCTTAAATTTGTAACCAATTTTCTAATTGCACTTTTTTAAAAAATAAAATAAAATAAAACATGTACTATCAAATCTTGTATTTTATTAATCTTAACAAATCAGACATTGAACATTTGTGTGTATTTTTTAACCAAAATTACAAAACAACAAAAAATAGTATAGTCAATACTTAAATACATGTCATATTTTTTCATTATAAATGCAACACTTAAAAAAATGTTATATGTTTTTTAAAATGTGTTGCATTTTTTCATTATAAATGCAACACTCCAAAAGTGTGTTGCATTTTTTTCATTATAAATGCAACACTCTAGAAATGTGTTGCATTTTTTATTGAAATATGCAACACTTTAAACAAATGTTGCAATTTTTAGTAAAAATTACAACACTTTAGAAAATTGTTGCATTTTTTTAGTAAAAATCGCAAC
This sequence comes from Centrapalus pauciflorus, assembly GCA_020465985.1. NCBI lineage: Eukaryota > Viridiplantae > Streptophyta > Magnoliopsida > Asterales > Asteraceae > Centrapalus > Centrapalus pauciflorus. The sequence goes on along the minus strand of JAANYP010003578.1, from coordinate 122,138 downwards.
ACTTTATAAAAAGTATTGCATTAAACCGTCATATGCAACACTTATTGTCAATGTGTTGCTTTAGAGCGAACTTAAATAAAAAAGCAACAATTTTAAAATGTGTTGCATCAAAAGTGTTGCATTAGCTTCGATTTGTAGTAGTGAATGTACTTGTCAGCTTCGTTAATCTACCAAGACAAGTTGTAGAAGTTAGTTGCAAAATATAAAATGACAGTGATAAAAACCAAGCAGGTAAAGTTCACAAGATTTACTAAAGTTTAAATATAGAAGAAGATGATCTTGTCTTCTTATTTGTTTAAGAATCTCTTCAATCTATAGATTATCATATATGTGTGTGTGTGTGTATATATATATATATATATATATATATATATATATATATATATATATATATATATATATATATATATATATATATATATATAGGGGTGGGTTCAATGGAGAACCTTATGCATCGAAGAACCTTGGAGAACCACAATGCATCGCTAGAAAAACTGAAATGCATCACGTAGAAATCGATGCATCACGCGGGAATTTGATACATCAAGTGGAAATAATGTAAAAATCGATGCATCACTCGAGAATTTGATGCATCACGTGGAAATAATGATGCATTACAGGGGAATTGTGATGCATTTGTGGTGGTGCATGGAGGTTCTTCGATGCATGGAGGTTCTCCATTGAACCCACCTCGCTCTCTCTCTCTCTCTCTCTCTCTCTCTATATATATATATATATATATATATATATATATATATATATATATATATATATATATATATATATATATATATATATATATATATATATATATATAGGGATGAGATCCATTGTGAACGATTTATTCATTGCGAACATTATGAACCAATTAAATTATTCCACATCAGCTTCAACAAATTATATTTATCAGAATGAATTCAAACACAGAAAGGGTAAAATTGGAAAACCTTCGTCTCGTAGATATCTCAGTTGTCCAGAAATATAGGCAAACATAAATTGAATATGATAATCAAGGGTTTGCGAATACAAACAGGAATCATAATCCCACTTGAATTCAAATGGAAAAAACGGAGAGTATAATAAGACGATCAACATTAGAAGAAGCACATCATCGTTTTAAAAGGTTCGTGGAGCAGCGTTCATGGAGAAGAAAACCAGTGTAGACGAAGGTAATGCATTTTTTTTACCAATATGTAATGTCGAATTTATAAGATAGTTAGTTAATTAACAGTGTATGTTACTGTAATCTTTGTTCATCCACTGATACCGAACCAACGTCTCCAAGTTGTAACCGATTCAATTATGAATAACACTCTGCAGCCATTGAATCCATGTCACCCGCTGCAGCCATTGAATCCGACGCAAGTGTGTGTATATAAAACTTTTTTAATAACCCTCTGCAGCCATTGAATCCATGTCACCCTCTGCAGCCATTGAATCCGACGCAAGTGTGTATATCAATCATGGTTGGAAGAATAGATGTTGAATGACCGTAACAACTTGAAATTTTGATAACGAGATCGAGGTACATAAAGCGGTATGCGATCAAAATGTGAAGACCACCCCTCACGGGGCGGTAGTCACGAGTCTAGGTACCACATCATGCAATACGATATCAATCAAACTAAGATAGAGTAATTATATTGCGGAATTGAAATTACAAGTACAAGCATATTAGGATTAAGTTTAATACAGATTACTATTTTTAAATTAAACTTATAAAGGGCACAAGTTCTAATCTAATTCATGTCATCATATAATCAAGATAAATCTACCCAGACCACCATATTATCATCATCCAATTAGTACCAAAAGGGTTTGCTGAGTAGAGGTCTATGAAAACTTCTGTCTTGATCTTGTGAGACGTAAGAACTAGGTCCGGCAGGTGACTTTCCTTTGTCTTTTCCTGTAAAAAGGTCAAGTAGCAACTGTAAGCAATGCTTAGTGAGTAAATAGATTTTCAAATTAACATGCATTGTCAAGCGGATCATAAGTTCTAGCGTGATATGTCTTGGCTGCCGCTACAGCCCTCATGATTGAGACATAGAAGTCATAGAGTCGGATGATGTTCAAACCACGCTCACGCTTAAATCGTGGGGATCAGCCACATACTGGGCTAGCTACCAGTAAATCAACATGGCGGAACATCGGAGGGTCATTACCAAGTTCAATAGAACTGGTGAAATAGCCAGGTCTAGAACAATAGACCGACAAGGCTAATCAAGCTGAATCAATATGTCAAAGTATATGCAAAGATGAAGCATACGTAATCAAAGTCATGATAGCAGTAATCTCAAAGCAATATCCGAAATGAACTGTAAATGCAATTTCATGTGAAATGATGATCAAATAGCTATCATGATCCACTGGGCAACACCGAACCATGGTGTGCACAGGTCACAATCCAGCTGATAATATGGATGTCAAATCAATCTAGCATCAACAATATGTCTCAACCGGAAATTCTAGCATGTTAAATCTGAATATCTATAACTCACAGATCTAGGGTCTTTATCAAACAGATGTAAAATCTGCCACCTGAGTTATCTCAGGATTTTATCTTTGTCAATCTGTTCTCTGTCAATTCAAATCTTTGACCCGCTTTTAAATCTTTAAATCAATGTTCAGAATTTCACTGAACCTGTCCAGAATCATATCATATCATATCATGTCAATATCATCATCTTTTATCTTTAAAATCTTTATTTTATCTGATTCTGATAACTTGATCATTCCTAAATCTTCCTTTCATTCGTATTCTTTGTTTCTTTAAATTCTCAAAAAGATCAGTATATATATATATATATATATATATATATATATATATATATATATATATATATATATATATATATATATATATATATATATATATATATATATATATATATATATACATATATATATATATATATAATCATTTTGCTAATTATCTTGTTAATTTATGCGTCGTCTATGTGTTTTATTCAATATATTCGAATTTAGGGAGTGGGGTTCGAATTTATATATTAAATTCGAACATGTGGATAAATTAGAATGCACTAAGCTCGAATATATGATTAAATTCGAAGGTATATGGTTAAATTCGAAATCCATTTCTCGAACATATGGACAAATTCGAACTCCCATTCGAATTTAAGGTTAAAATCGAATTCTTGGTTCGATTTTAGCTATATTCGAGTTTGTTCTTGGCATCTCGAATTTGTTCATATTTTACAGCTTTTAAACATGAATTTCTAAGTCAAAAATCACAAATATGTTAAGTAATAAGCCTAGGTTCTATTATATTATACATAATCTATCATACTCGAGTTAATACTTAATCAAAATAGCTTTAAATCACATGAAAATTGATAAATTCGAATTCTTAACTTCAAAACCGAAAATATGAAAGCTAAAAGTGTCGATTCTTACCTCAAATTCGTATAAATCGCACATAAAATAGCAGATTCGTGTAGTACTCTTCGAGATCTTTCCGATGACGTATAGTACTCGATAATCGGTCGGTCGATTTAAGAGAAAACTTAGAGAGAAGGTAGAGAGAGTAGAGAGAGAGAGTAGAAGAGAGTAAATGAGTGATTTAATGATCTAATTACGTTTATATACTTTCTTAAGTTATTTTGTGCAATTAACCCACTTTTACTTTCGTATCTTATATCTCTTTTATTTAATTATCTTTAATAATTTATTTAAATCATAATTTAAATATTTATATAATTTAATTAAATATTTCATAACTTAGTTAAATTACAATTCAAATAACGTAACTTTATTACATTATTGGTTCAAAAATACTGAATTTACGACTGGGTTAAAAGTTAGGTTGTTACACAAAACTTCGAATCACCACCAACAAATACCTTAGCGTACAATGTTATTCATGGAAGAAGAAACCCACTTTTCTTTTCATGGATCATTTCTTGATAAATCCATTAGATGAGTGTCCTGGTAAACGACGTTATTAAAGGAAGAAGAAACAACATCGATCATTAACCGATTCATTTAATTGAAGCAATTCAATGAAGAACCAAGTGCGTTATTCAAGGAAGAAGAAAACAACGGTTTTTTTGTTGGATAATTTCCAAATAAATCGGATTTATGGTTGGAACCATAAATAATGTTAAGAATCGTAAGTTATGTTAGATACATAAGAATCATAAAGAAATCTGGAATAATTATTGATTTTGAGATGGACTAAACTACCCTCGGATGGATAAAATGATATTTGCTTACTTGTCAAGTTTTAATTGGTTCACAATGTTCACAACATATAACTTGTTCACAAAAGATCCCTATATATATATATATATATATATATATATATATATATATATATATATATATATATATATATATATATATATATATATATATATATATATATATCACATATTAGTAGGGTATATTCGTAAAGAATGCATGCATGATAGACACTATATATTAGGAGTATGTTAGTTGTAAGTTTATAAAAGTGTTGGAAGAACAAAAATTACATATAATGCGTGTTTCATATTTTTTTCAACGAAAATTGTTTTTAACAAAAAATAGGATTATACATACATATTTGAAACGATCAAAGAGAATGAATTTGTGTATAACAAACTTTTAACAAGTCATAATAGGTTGTAATGGGTTATAATGATTGATATATGTTTCTTGTTTATAAGTAGAAAAGTTGTTGGCGGATTGTGAAAAAGATATTCAAGAACGTATGAATGAGGACAAGGCAACCCGATTGGAGGAGAAAGAAATTGAGTTCGAGCAATGCTTGAAGGAGAGGGAATTCGAACATGATTAACACTTGAAGGAGAAGGAATTTGAGTGTGATCATCGCTTTAAGGAATTAAATGACATGATGATGGCGAAGTTTAACGCACCCCTACCCTCTCGTTAGAACTTGTTTATCAAACATAAGACTACTTAAATTCAAGAATTTTTATCATTTTTGTTGTCAACGATGATATTGGATTTAATGTTTAATTTTGTTTTTAAACAGATTATTAACTTGAATTGTATGTTTTAGTGCTGAAATATATATTATAGGATATACAACAAATACAATTTAGTTGTGTTCTGTGCTTGTCGATTACTGAGAGATTACCAAGGGATTTTCGAGGGACAATTAAACTATATCTTTCGGTAATTCCTTAGTATTCCCTTGATAATTATCTGTTGGTAAACCCTCAGTAAATATCCATCGCTCTTCCCTCGGTAAATATCCCTTGCTATTTCCTCGGTGAATATCCCTCGTTAATCCCTTGGAATAATTTCCTCAGTAATCTCTCGGTAACTTATCCCTCAATAATCCCTCAGTGATAATGTTATCGGTAAATCCCTCGATAACTAGAACCGTCGGTAAATTCCTCGAAAATACTAATCAGCGTCCAGTTTATTCCTACAAATTAATTCCGTCAGGATAAGGCTTTTACCGAGGGATTTGTCCCTCGGTAAAGGTCCTTTTTCTAAATCAGCTGATTTGGGGTCGTCCAGACTCACAACATTCAATTCCACATCAAGCGCTACTTTGTATATTTGGGAGACAACTTAGTCTCATGGTCGTCGAAACAACAAAATAAAGCCTCTCAATCAAGTATCAAGTCAGAATATCGTGGTGTAGCAAACACAGTTGCTGAGATCAGTTGGCTTCGCAAAGTGCTTTTTGAACTGCATTCTCATGCGTAGCGCCACTGTTGTATACTGAGACAACATTTCAATTGTATATCTTCTCGCAAGTCGGTTCAACACCAATGCATCTAACACATAGAAATTGACATACACTTTTTACGAGAGAGATGGTTCAAGTTTGTCGATGATATATGAAAATCGTACAAGATTCCTCTATTAATACTCCGAAATCCTCACTGATCAAACGCCATAATAAACGTTGTCGCCAAACGTCATAGCATCACACACAACCTCAACTGTAGACGTTTCACTAAGTTGTATCAAGAGTATGAACATTGAATTCTGGATCTGATTGGTTCCGGGTGTACTTGAACATTAAAGGTTTTCTAATTAAGGTTCTATGGTTTCCCGATCTAAAAAATACTCATCCCTAATGGAGAATCCAGAACTCAACCAATTTGACAGGAAAATCCTTGAGTTGACCAGGGATGATGATCAAGACGAGGAATTTCCAATTTAAAATAATGGGTATGAGGAACACGTAGTTCCCAACATTGATCCCAAATCGAGTCTTATTTAATGTTTTAATATAAACTATTATGTTGATTTAAATTTTTCAAAGTAAATTATTCATTACATTTTATATATTATAAGTTATATATGTACATAACTAAAAAACGTTGAATTATTTTATTTTAAAAATTATTAACATTCTTTTTTCTACTATACTAATATTTGTAAATTTAAATTAAATATATTAATTTTTTAGAATGTAAAAGAAATTGATTCAAGATAAAGACTAGAAGAAGGGGCTTTCTTAGAAGAATCCCCTGTAGTGAGAACCCGATTTCCGAGGTGGGGATCCGTGCCCGGATGGGGATGTAAATTAAATTTCTGTTTGGTACGGGGATAGGGAAGGGAACAGGATTGAGTAAGAAGTAAGAAGTAGTGATGGAAAATGTATATATGATAATCTGTGTTTCTTTGTCATGCCTAGATTTATTTGATAAATGATAAACAAGATTCCTCATAGCTATGTCCAGTTCTTAAAGCTCTTAAGCACCGATCAATTTGGTAATGGATCGCATATTAAAGGTTTGACAGTCGATGCATTTCATTTTGGTTTTTTACCCGACATAAATTTTTGTATTGATTTTGGATTGCTTGTTTAACATTGTAAAGATTGTAGATAGGTTTGATTTTGGACTATACTTTTAGGATGTGTCGCGCATATGCTCTTGAAATGGATGAAGGTTTGATATTTGAATATATAAGTGAAAAGTAACGATAAATATATAAAGCATACATAAATAACCAAAAAAAAAAAGACTGAAATTATGTTTAATTAAAGGATAATATGATATTTTTAATAAACTAACAAAATAGATGTCAATTTTAATATTAAGGTAGAGAGACCAAACTTGCAAGGAAAAAATATAAGTAACAGAGGAACCATTTCTATAATTTAATGTAAGAATAAAGGCAAATCTTACAAAATGGAATGAGATATGAAACGAAATAGCAAAAAAAAAAAAAAAAGGGTATACTACAAAATATCCTTTCATTGCACAAACCTGTTACATAAAATACTCACCTGTTACACAAAAAAACGTTTTAAATTCAGTGTCACGTGTCACGATCTTATTGGATGAGACCAAAAGTAACTTTCATTTTTAAGAAACCTTCTCTTATCTTTTCACACAGTTCTCATATGTCTCTCTCTTCTCCCCTCTCTTGTCTCTTCATTTCCAAGATTTCCAGTGAGATCTCGGGCCGACTCCGACAAAACTCCAATGATCACCTCCGGCTACTTTATAGGTCGGTTCTTCTTTATTCATCCAACTCTTTCTATTCTACTAAATCTTATTATTTTATTTTTAAATTCAAGGATTTAGATTTTATTTTCTTTGATATGTATTTGTAAAATCATGAATTTATGGTTTTAAAAATAAGGGTTAATGTTGAAAAAACCCCACGGACTTTCATATAATTATCGATTAAGTCACTGAACTTTTTTTTCCGAGTGTTTAAGTCCCTAAATAAATTTTGTCTTATTCAAAATTATATATTTTTAAGCTTAACAGGTAAAACAATTAATTGCTCGAATAGTTTATTATTAAAAAATCAACTTTCCTTTTCAATTTTCATGATTAAGTCACTCGACTTTCTTTTTTCTTGTTTAGGTCACTATACCGTTTGCCGGTTAGTGACCTGCTAAACAGGTCAAATATATAGTTTTGAATAAGACAAAAATTGTCTAGGAACTTAAACACTCGTAAAAAAAGTACAGTGACTTAATCGATAAATTTATGAAAGTTCGTAGGGTTTTTTCAATATTAACCCTTTAAATAATAATAAGGTTTGTCAATTTTCAACTTTTTAGAACTTTTTACACTCACATTTAGGATTTCTAAAACACCAAAAATAAAACCGAATTTATATATGGGTTTTTGTTAGTGTTTTCTTGAAAAAAATAATAATATAGTTATTATTTAAAAATTTTAAAGTTATGTTGATAAGTTTTATAAAAAAAAAAAGTTAAATGTTTTTCTTGAGAATAAAATTTTAATACGAAAAATAGTTTAAAAATATACTATCTCTCCTTACGGGGCAGTCCTCAACTTTAGGTTAATTACATAAATGGTTCAATTTCTAATCTTTTATTAGTGTGTCACAATCATAATTCGTGTCAAGTATATATATAATTTCATTGACTCCCGTAGATTATATTTTCTATAATTCGGTCATTTTTTATAATTTGGCAAAGCACACTAATTTAATTACTTTATAATTTGGCCACAAAACTTTGACTTTCGGGACTTGACTTGACTTTACGAACTCTGACCCACTGTCAGTACTTTAACTTTTATTATTTTGTTCCAGAATTTATCATTGCAAGAAGATTAACTTTAAAATTTTAATTGACTTGATTCTGATAACTCATAAGCTTTTATGTTCATTTTATCCTTTGACTTTATTTGAATATAATCCTCACTGACCGAGAATGATACAGAAACCATACAATACCGAAACCACATAACATATACGGAAACCAACATGGTTTCAGTAATACCCAGATGTACAGTACCGAAACGACTGAACCATTCTTATATATATTGCTTTTGTTTTCCTCGGTTGATTGCATGGGTTTATGTGAACAGTTGTAGATGTACATAAATGTGTGTATATATATATATATATCTCAGTTGTGTGTGTGCATGACAAACAGAAACACTAATAGATATATATATATCACACACACACACGAAAGAAAGCAGTCCAACCCATGACTTTTCTTTCACAAACTTAGCAGAGTGTGTGTGCAGTCTTTAGTATATGTGTGCAGAATTTTGGATGTGTGTGTGTGCAGTGCATGACAGAAACAGCAACCATTCTTTTGTTAAGTATATACATATATATACATATATATATATATATATATATATATATATATATATATATATATATATATATATATATATATATAGAGGTTCAATTGAGAACTTTTATGCATCGAGGTACAAAAGAACTCATATCAACCATTAGATCAAAAAATTGTATGGATTAGATTAATGACAAAATGGTAAATAGTTGGACAATTTTATGCAACTTGTGCATTATAGGAACAAACAAGGAAGGGCATTTTGGGGAATGTGCATACCTCATTAAATTTAATATTTCAATAAATAATCAAATAATAAATGTCAAATAAATTCAACTGATACATTTCCAAATTTAACAAAAATTACACAAATTCAAAAAAAGATGATGGATATCGATGCCTTTCATCGTTAATCTTGTTTATCTATGCATCATGTTAAAAAAAGACGCATTTAACAAACAAATACAAAAATTCATTTATGCATCGTGTTCAACTTGTTCATCATTATTTTATGCATCGTGTTCAACTTGTTCATCATTCTTTTATGCATCGTGTTTGTCGTTCATATTCTTCATTGAGCTATGCATCATGTTCAACTTGTTCATCATTCATCTATGCATTGTCATTGTTCATCATCCATTTATGCATCATCATTTTTCGTTGTTCATCGTTCATCATCCATCTATGCATTGTCATTGTTCATCATCCATCTATGCATTATCATTATTCATCGTTCATCATCCATCTATGCATCATGTTCTTCATAATTATCACCGGTTACCTCCCTTGTTCATGTTCATCATCATCGTTGTTTATCGTTAATCTTCGTCTTCAAATCATCATCACTAAGAAAATCATGAAGAACACGATTGGAGAGAGAGAGAGAGAGAGAGAGAGAGGGAGAGAGAGAGAGAGAGAGAGAGAGAGAGAGAAATGAGGAGGAAAATGAGGAATGTAGTTAATATGAGATTTTAATTCAAAATGTAACTCCTAATTATCATTTAATAATTTTTAGAGATAAATTAATTATCATGTCTTTAGTTTTCCCTAAATGCCCTTTGTGCACCATTGGTGGATTATCCGATGCATAAAAGTGCCTCGAGGTGCTCGATGCATAAAAGTTCTCAATTGAACCTCAATATATATATATATATATATATATATATATATATATATATATATATATATATATATATATATATATGTGTGTGTGTGTGTGTGTGTGTGTGTGTGTGTGGGTCTTGTGATAATAAAATAAACACAGCAGCCTTGTCTTTTATGCAAACATTTATATTTACATGGAGTCACATATTGCATTCAATTAAACATATATAATTGTGTGATCATGAATAATCAGATAAAAAAGCACACTTATGATCAATATATACATATCAAAGCCTAAATATTTAGGTTTAATAAATATAAAGCCCATGATCATAGCTTTGAATAAAATTTATAAATAATGTCGATAATTATTTTAAAAAAAAATTGTTGTTTTTTCTAACAAAACAAATAAAAATTAGAAATTTTGTATTATTTTAATAAAAAACAAATTAGTGTGTTGGTTTCTAGTTTTATAAAAATAAAACTTAATGTTTTTCTTGAGAAAAAAATTTTGATACGGAATTATGGATATTTTTACATTAATTCTGAATAAAAATTATACATAATGTCGATAAGTTATTTTTAAAAAAGTTACTGTTTTTTCAACAAAACAAATAAATTTAAAGTTTTGTATTATTTTAATAAAATACAAAATTTTTAGTGTGTTGGTTTCTAGCTTTATAAAAATAAAAGTCAATGTTTTTCTTGAAAAGAATTATGGATATTTTTTAAATCATTTTTAATAAAATTTATAAATAATGTTGATAAGTGATTTTTAAAAAAGGGGTTAAAGTCGTACAAATTTATGTTACTTTACTGAAATTACTCAAATGACTAATCTAGTTATCTTTTTATCCTATTGGTACTTGTATTTAAAATTTATTGTTGAGATGGTAATTTTGATTACCGGTTCTACCAATAATGATTTTATATTTGTGTTTTAAAAAGTATGAAAAGGATCTATACGCTTATGTGGATTTTCTAAATTATTTATATAAATCAAAATCCATGTGAATCCACATTGTACTCCAAAATAACTTGTCGATATAATACGTGTAACCAGTATGTTGATATGATAAATCTACGTAAGCATCATGTCATTAAAAATCTGTCACGTTGTCATTTGAATTAGCAAAAACTGTCATATCAACATAGTTATTGGTTACATGTACCATATCGACAAGTTATTCTGGAGTACAACTATCATCCGGTCAAAAAAAAAGGTTAATTAGACATTCAGACAAAATGAGAAAACAATGTTGCATTTGTACGACTTTAACCCTTAAAAAATTCTTGTTTCTTTTTGTCAAAACAAATAAAATTTAAAATGTAAATACTAAAATAAAAAACCAAATTTGTTAGTGAGTTGGTTTCTATTTTTTAAAAATAAAATTAATGTAAAGTTTAATATAAATTATCGTATAAATTTATTTATGTGTTATTTCTTCTCATTCTAATTTTATTTCAGAAATGGATAAAATGGTTTAGGATCCACTATTTGGCTAATCTAATAATGGATGGCTTGATGAGGAGGTGAACAAGTTTTTTTTGTCGATTTGTTATTTAATAATTGGGTTGTAAAAAATTTATATTTTATGACAAATATTAATTAAATTATTTGGAGTAAATTACAAAATTGGTCCCTGTAGTTTACATAAAATTTTGGATACGGTCCCTGTAGTTTCAATTTTGCGTAAATGGTCCTTATCTTCAGTGTTTACTTGTAAAATTGGTTCCTTTGCTGTTAACTTTAACAATCAAATGGTTAAATCTTTATAATGATCATTTTACCCTTTTCGTTAATAACATTTTAGTCCTTCAAGTTTATAGTTCATTTTAGTTTTGATCCCTCAAGTAAATTTTGTTAGACATTTAATTTCGATCATATGGAGTTATTTTGTAATAATTATTTACTTAGAATTTATCTTTGTATTTGTTTCCTTGTAATTTATTTCATTGTAAAAGTCCAGGGGGCAATTGTGTAAATGCTCCATAGTTAATTAATTGGAGCTATAAAGCTCCTAGGGTTTACTTTATTGTATTTCACGGTTGAACAATATTGAATATACACAAACAGCCGCCACTTTTCATTCTCTCAATATTCTCTTTGTCTTCTTCATCATAACCCCATTATTGAGCTTGTTTCTTCTAGGGTTGTGTGAAAGAATCATCAAAGGTGCTGAAACGTACGGGAATACATATTTACAATTGGTATCAGAGCCCAAAAGGTGGATTTCAACTGCATTCTCACGGATTCTGCTGGGTTTCTCTTGTGCTCTTCGTGTTCTTCATTCTCCCATTCGGTTAGATCACCTTTTTCTCTGTTTTTACGTGTTTATTGTGTTCTTACAGTCTTATAATCATCACAATATCCTCATATACTGATTTCGAGCTCATTCAGTTCCATATTTCCATTAAAATCATCAAGAATCGGAGCTTTGAAAAAGTTTAAAAATATGGGTTTTAGTGGGTTTTTAGCTTGTTCTTTACTGATTTTAAGTGTTTTGGGTTATTTTAAATCATCACAAGTGTTTAAAATAGTTTTCAAATCATTTAGAAAATTTTTTAGGCTTTAAAACTGATAAAATAGTAATCTGAACTGTTCTGCCTTAGAAAATCTGCTAAAACCTGCTGTATTTCGGACTGTCCACTGTAGCAATTCGGACCATATAAGACCCTAATTCGGACCTCACTTCGGTCCAATTCGGACCAGCTTTAGGTGTATTTAGGACCCATTTGTGCCCATTTCGGACCTCACTTCGGTCCCATCCGAACTTCGGACCATCCGAAGATCAGATCAGGCATCCTCATTTTACCATTTTGGACTTGTACTTAAATTTTTCAATTTTCACTTCGGACCATATCCATTTCGGACCACCCGAACTCGGACCACCCGAACTCGGACCATCCGAATTCGGACCCCTACCTGGACATTTTCCTAAGTCCCTGTCCACTGTTCACCCGAATTCGGACCACCCGAATTCGGTTCCCTCACTTCATCCGAACCACATACTGTTCATCCGAAGTACCCTATCCGAAGTCATCACTGTTTATTCGAATCCGGTTCATCCGAATTCGGTCCATCAGACTTCTTACCATCCGAATTACGCCCCATCCGACTTAGGTCCTCCATCCGAAATCAAAGTTCATCCGAATTACGTTTTCCATCCGAAACACATCTCATCCGAATTAGGTCCTGACCATCCGAAACACTGTGTATCCGAACTCTAGCCATCCGAATTTCTATTCCACCCGAAATCAGTCTTTTATCCGAATTAGCACCATCCACAGTGTTATTCTTCCAAATTCCAGCCTATCCGTGTCAAGTTTCCACCTTTAAGATCTTAACTCTTTCATCAGCACCAAAAATCATGTCTCGCGAAGCTCTCGTACTCGTATCTGAGAACAGACCACTTGTTCTCTATCCCGATGAGTATGAACAATGGAAATCCCGGTTCCTCAAATTCGTTGGGATGCAACCGCTTGGGAATTTAATGCTTCAGTCCATCTCCGAGGGTCCCGTCATCTATTATCGGGAAATAGCAGCCAGACATGAGGCTGACCCCCTTGTCTTAGCCTCCAAAGTTGAACGAGAACCGGCTAATGACGCCGAGAGAGACAGGCAGCATGCCGATAAGAGGGCGGAATATTTGATCTACCAGGCCCTCCCCATTGATATTCTCGTTGGCATAGACAGCAAAATGTTTGCCAAAGAAATGTGGGATGAATTGGAAGTCCAAATGCTGGGGGCAGATCTCGATGATCGTGCCAAGATTGAGGAGGCGAAGACTAAGTTTATAGAATTCCAAGCCAAAGACGGGGAATCTCTGCAAGCTACGTTTACCAGGTTTTGTGCGGTCCTAAATGAATTGAACAAACTGCACATCAAGAAGGACAGGGATGACATCAACATCCAGTTCTTTGCAACCCTAGCCCCCGAGTGGCAGATCGCTTGTCGGGCCACGAAACGAGTCCTGAACATTCCTGAGGTATCCATCAACGTCGTCTTTAAGGAGCTAAAGAAGTATCAAGGGGATGTAGATAAACAAAAACTGATGGCGAATCAATTGGCATCTCTACTGCTATCAGCCAACACCGGATTGAAACCAACACGAATATTGCAACACTCGCCTTGATCACCAACACGAATATTGCAACACCTTCCTTTGCTCCAGGTTCATCGTCATCGCAGTGCAGGTATGCTTCTCCTCCACGTGAGGTATTTGATGAGGAAGAGGCTTCTATACAAGAACAAATAGCCTTGTGGACCAATCGTCTCCAACAACGACGGTTCTCCAACAAGACTAACAATCAACTCCGTTATGACACCGGTCCACGGAGGTACTTGATGACCGTAGGGATGAACGACGCGATGATTATCGCAGGGACGATTACCGGAGGGATGATCGGGATGACCGGAGGTATGACGATAGACGCGACTATCGAGATGATCGCCGTTATGAAAGGCGAGACGATAGGCGCGAGGATCGCAGGGATGACATGCGAGACTATGATAGGCGGGACGATCGTCGGGACGACCGCCGAGATGACAGGCGAGTGCATGAGAGAAGAGAACGAAGGAGAGATAACAACAGAGAACATCGCCGCGCCGGCAAGAGGCCGGCGGAGAGGAGAGATGAACGGCCGAGAGCAGACGAACCGAAAGCCGCTGTCGAACGTCTCTGTTACAAGTGTGGAAAACCGGGCCACTTTGCTCGGGAGTGCAAAAATAATTTTGACAGAGACGTCGCCTATTATGAGAGAAAGCTCGACGTCGCAAAGAAAAGAACCGACGCGATGGCCCTTGTCGCCCAGGAAGATTACTGGGACGCTGAAGATACCGACGAGGAGGATGATAAGGGCAAGAACTGTTACATGGTTGATCGTCAAGGGTTGGAGCATTGTGCTGTTTCCACTGCTGAGACTTCAGATCATGCTGCTGAGGGGGAGACATTGAAAAATCCACCAGCATGTCTGATGACCACAACCGATGATCCCGAATGCTCTACATCCGGTTCTGAGATAAATGAGGTATATTCCTGTTACATTCCTGAACATGTAAATAATTTATTTGTAGATAATGAATGTACATTGCACACACATATTCTTGATCTACAAGCTAGATTAAATGCTGAGACTGCAAAGTGTGTACAGGCTGAACATCAAGCTCAAACTTTAAAAGAGTCATCTGAATTATACCATTCAAAGTGGTTAACTAATCACAATGTTATAAAACAGATGTTAATAGAAAAAGTAGATGTTCAGGACAGGAATATATATCTTGAATCTTGCATGGAAACGTTATCAAAAGAAAAACTCTCATTAAAAGAAGAAATTTTTGTACTTACAAAACAGTTAGATGCGGTAAATATGGAAAATATAGACAGTTTAGAAAAATATAAAATGATTGAAGAAGAAAGGATAAGTTTGTACTCACGAATAAAGACCATTAACGATGCATTTTTAAAAAGGGGTCAAACAGAACAAACTATCCACTTAAATCAGGCCAAAGAAACTAGGTTTTACCATTCTAAACAAGGAATCGGTTTTAAAAATCCTAAATATTTGGAAAAAGCACAAAATGTTTTACCTTTATTTTATGACATGAATTATATGGGAGCCGGTCTTAAATCTTTCTTTTTTGAGTCATCAAAAGAAGTTTTAAACCAAGAAAATGAGAAACGTGTTGCTCATAAAGTAAAAGAAATTTATTTTCAATATGAAGAACTTAACGAGAGTTATCCTTCTAGAGTACCAACTTTAGAGGAAGACTTCTTGTCAACTTATTCAGAAGCTGAATCGAAAACAGAAACAGTAAAATCGACTCCTCAACTTTATATTCCTGCAAAAGTTCTTCAACAACAAATCACTGTTTTAGAAAAGGAATTGAAGTCGTCTCAAAAGAAAGCTCTTGATCTTCAAGATGCTCTTCTTAAGAGCGAAGAAGAATTGGTAAATCAAACTTTTCAACAATCTGTGGAAGTAACTATCTACAGAGAAAATTTTGAAATGGTTTCACAAAAATTGAAAGATTTTTCAAAAGAACAAACAGTTTCTCATTCCACAAAAATTCCATATGTGTCATCAAATAAAGGTAAGGCCAAAGCTGAAACTTCTTCTGTCATTTATAAAGGTGAGTGTTCAAAACCGTTTAAAAATGAGGTTTCTAAAAAGACTCAGATTCAATCCAAGTCTTTTAAGAAACCCACTCACTAACAAAAAGAAAATTCTGTAAAGTCTAAATCTTCCATGCTTACTGACTCTAATCGTTTTGTTCCTACAGATCATATAAGAAGATATCCAAAAACCACCATGCTGGATTTTACGAGTTTTTTTTTGTGAAGAAGGCTATAATGCCAAATGAATTTGTTACTAGAGATAGGATGTCTGTAATCTCTAAAGACAATTTGTGCAACAATGTGTGTGACAATGCATGTAATGATGTACCGAATTCTGTTGTTTCTTTAAAGTACTCGTTCAGTGAATTATTTAATCTATGTCCAACTCGCTATAGACGACATGTTCCTGAAATGAATGCTTTCGTGCCATATCCTGTTAAACGAATTCGGAAAAAGAAATAAAAAAATGTTGCATCATTAGCCTCAAAAAAAAATTGAGACTTCTCCGTTGCTGAGGCCCAAAACCAAAGCAACGGTCAAAAAGGTCTCAAAAAGACAAAAACCAAAGGCAATTTCAGCGCCTAAGGTTCCAAAGCCCAATAAATCCAATCTTCAATGGATTCCAAAGGGTTATGCATCCGGATCACACACAAATGCTAAATGGGTTCCTAAAACTGTACACGTGCCATATAAATCTGGAACTCCTAACAAAAAGGGACCCATACTGAGGTGGGTACCCAAAGTTGTGTGATCTTTATGCAGATGGTTCTTGGTTACTTCTGATCAAGACCCGTTCTTCAATGAAATGGCTTCTAGTTACCATAGACTAGGACCCGTTCTTTTGCTTGTCGGTTGTGCTTAAACCGACACGTTTGGATTCTGTGCACACAGCCCAGGACCCGGTCTTAACTCATCATGTTTTCTGAACAACTCGGTTCAGAACACGGTTTGATTGTAATTTAAAAATGGATGTGTTTGAATGCATATAGTTTTTCATTTGTATGAATTTACTTGCTTTTCAGGCTAAGTCCATTTGGTATATGGATTCGGGTTGCTCCAAGCATATGACGGGAAGAAGAGAATTGCTGTGTGACACCCTTGCCACAACAACCACCATTTACATAACACCCAGGATAAATCATCAAACACAATTACAATAATGATCTGATAACCTAGTTTAAGTGCGGAAGCATTAAAATACATAAATAAAGTAGTGCAACAGTGTCAAACACCCTTACGGTGCTACAAGGTACCAAGTCTAAGTCTACACACCCAATTAAATTATTACAACATCCATAATATAATATAACATTGTCCCAAAGCATGATTACCGATTAAATAGTACCAAATCTTCTGAATCTTCCCAAATGACCTAACTAGAAGGTCCAGCGGTAGACTTCCCTTTTCCTGTAAAATAAAAATAAACAACTGGGAAATAAGCAAAGGCTTAGTGAATACAAAGATTACGCATTTTTATAAATCTTTATGAAGCCCAAGGATAACACAGATGACCAACATCGGATACCCTCTTCGTACACTAAGTACGGACCAGAGCCGCAGCCCCTTCGAGCCCAAAGCTCGGCATTAAACATACCATCTGAGACAAACGTACGATCGGGGATGACATACTGCCTACCGGGCCTAGGAGGGATTAGCTCCAGGTCATATAGCGCAGTAACATCAGAGTAATCGATGCGACCCACCGATCCATCAATAGATGCACAACAATCAAAAGGACATGCAACAAGTAAGAATGTGCATCTAAATCTACGCAAGTTAGTAGAATTCCAATCAAATAATGAAGCAACAGGTCTCAGCAGGCAAAGCTAACATAAAACAGATATAAACATGCGAAATCTACTGTACTCACAGTGGGTGCGTAATTTAACTTTTAACCGATATTATTTCTCCTCGGGCTTTCAACCGGATCCACCAAGTACCCCACTGTGGGTTAAACAACACCACAAGGGACCCGTTAAATTAGTTACGACAATACCTCGAGTCAAAAACTGTTTAAAATTCATAAGACCAAGTTTCGTAAGTTTTGCAATATTTTTCCCCTATTTCGGGTCCATGTCCAAATTCCAAAACACAATTAAGTTTGAACCCATCTCAAGTTTATATCTTGTCCTTTTATGTGTTGTTTATGAGTTTCATTCAAAATACTCGAGTTTAGAGAGTAGATTTCTCAATTTTAGGCATTAAACTCGAATTTAATGGGTTAAATTCGAACCCACCTTCGAATCTGATGACTAAACTCGAATCCCATAGGTAAACTCGAACCCATATTCGAGTTTGTGGGTAGATTCGAAACCCCACATTCGAATTTGAGGTTAAACTCGAAAATATACTCGAATCTAGTACCAAAAATCGAGTTTGTTCTTGCATTTCGACTATGTTCTTGGTATTTTCGAGTTTGTTCATCTTACAACTTTAAGTCCTTCATTTCAAGGCCTAAAATCACTGATATATCATGTATGATGCCTAGTTTCGATTCTATTATGCATATACTATCATATTCTCCGCAAGATTTCAAGCAAAACTAGCTCCATTCATGCAATAATCGATAAATTCGAATTTCAACTTTCAAAAACCGAAATAACAAACTTAAAAGGGTCGATTCTTACCTCAATCCGTACGAAATCAGGAATCCAATTGCAGATTGTTGTTGTACTCCTCGGGATCTTTCCGATGACGTATAAATCTCGATAATCGGCCGGTCGGTTTGTGAGATATCTTAGAGAGAAGTAGAGAGAATCTAGAGAGAGAAAATGTAGAGAGAGAGAGAGTGACTATAGAAAATGAGAGCCTTTATCCTTTTATTCCCATTTTCATCATTTTGCTCATTTCACCCCTCAACTTAACCGGTTCCATAAGATACTGATTTATTCTTAAATTTATCATTAATAACTTTTTAAATTCATAATATTCCTTAGTAATAATTCCGAGTTCAAATTTTTCTTAAAATAACAACAAACTTTCTAAATATCCCAAATACATAATAATTGTTCATAATTCAACTTAATTTGTAAATTATCCGCCTAATTAATTCCAAATTAAAGTAATTGAATTCGAGGATGTTACAACATGGGCTCCACCACGCTCAACTTCGTCCTCGAAGTTATGTGGATTCAAACAATTGCAGATATTTTCTCAACATTTCCGACTTAGCTTCCCATGTATGATTTGCTCACTTATGATGCTTCCAACGTATAATGCACCATTTCAATCTCTTTGTTTCTTATTCTTCATTACTACAATATTCATAATATATTCCGACTTTTCAACAAATACTAACCCTTCATGATTTCTAATTCAGTATAATCAGCCTAATCTTCGTTACCAATTGTGAAGATCTCATAAAGATTTCTTCATGAAATACCAAGTGTTATTTTGATATTTCCTTAGGTAATTCCAATTATCACAACTAATTCCAACTTTTCCATTACTCTAAATGTGTGACAACATATTTTAGTGTCAACTCGTCTCCTTTTTACAAAAACCAGTTTCAACCCTCATCGGTGATGTTTTCAACTATACTTAATCGTTTGTATTATAACTGATCGGTTAATGGCTACTATCATAGTAGCACATTTGTGATAACACGGTCATAAAAATCAGAGTTCCTTCAATTTTCTTTCCAACATGTAGGGCTTCTACATTTTCTCCCGTGCAAAACTTTAAACATGGTTTTCTTTACTTTATCATGAGGACTAAAGTTATACAAATCTCTATCTAATCAATTGATCTTTTCAATTTATACTTGAATCCAAAATACATTATCTTGTCACATATTTCAATGTGAAATAGTCCATTCATTCTGATCTTCTATCGGTTGCTGGTAAATTTTACTCGTATTCATGTTTGGGCCGCATCTTACTTATATTTCGTTATATGCATACCGATACGAACCGCAAGTTATTGGGAAAAACTCCAGGGATCAAATCAACATATAAACCTACTTCTTCGATCTCTAAAGTACAATCATGATACACATGTCTATTTTAACTAATGTGTTATTAAGAAATTTCAACATCAATCACAACTGTCAACTTAGTCCAAAAGACTAACATTAATTGCACAAATGCAGTAGTTACGATTTAATTAATCGGCACCAGAATTTAAACAAAACTCATGACCACCTCCGAATCTCCCTTAGATTCCGAATCGTAGTATTAGACCTTTCTTTACGGTATAAGCAAATTTCATTACTGTCCAAAGTCTCTTTAACTTTCTTATTGATCAATTACCATATCAATAAGTATACTATCCTCAAGTAGCATTATATTTCCTTTTTAATTGATTACAACTCACGTACATATCTTACTTATATCTCACATTGTATATTCTAAATCTCATACAGTATGAACACCATATCATACCCTCGTACGGTTTCTCTCAAAATTTCTAGACTTGGTTTCCTCAGATAATGTTCGTATATATATATATATATATATATATTGATATTGAAACAATTTCCTTGATTCCAATTACATAAAAATTCTCACGATTTTTTAAATCATCTTCTCCAATTCAAAGCTTCAGAATCCATTTTGGCTTTTCATCTAATGCCTATTCAGATACTAGAGTATTCTTTTTTACAATCATCATCTTACCTATATTAATAACAACTTTTCCTAATACTTAAATTCATGTTATCTTCGGAATCATAAAACTTCGATGAAGTTACATATAGAATCTTAAAGTACTCTTCTAAAATGACTCATTTTTCCACAATTATAACATGCATCAGTCCTTCTTGACATTTGTCATTCTTATTTATAACGTCGACATCTTCTATATTTATCACGTTACATTCACTAAATGTTATCGAAGTAAGATCCAAATTTGAAGACTACATCTTCAATTTTCTAAGGTGCAGCTACGATATATGTAATCTAATTCGGCTAAAGCGTTACTAGTAACTTCTATGTCAAATATAGCAAGTAACTTAAACAGCGTCATGACTAGTCGTTTGTTCAAAACAGTAGACACAAAAGGCCTATTGACATCAGAATTAAACATCACTATTGCAAGCAAAGATTTAACTTATAAACGTACCCGCATCCACCTCCGGGTTTTCCCTAGCTTCCTCCGCGGTAATCTGAAATGCACTAGTCTGTCCCCTTTTTGGCTGGTTCCGGCGGTTGACTGAACCACCACTTGATCCTCCAAATGATCGAGTCGACGATAGAGCAGCAGCTGTTGAAGCATTCTTTCGACAATCCCTGCTATAGTGCCCCCACACGCCACATTTATGGCAGGCATCCGATCTTCGTGGGCATTCACTTTGGTAGTGGCCCAATTCTCCACAGCAAAAACATGCACGAGCATGACCAGGAGAACTAGACTGCCGACGATAAGACTGTTGTGGCGAGTACTGTGATGATCGTGCAGAACCAGAGTAGCCTCCTTCACGTTGACGTTTCGGCGGTGAAGGTTGAGTTGGGTTAGTTGAAGCAGCAACAGCAGACCCCATCACATATCCTGACATAATCAGGATCTGTTCTACAATTCTGGCAGCTTCCAGCAGACTAGCAAACGTGGGGTAACGTACGTTGCTCATCACCCTTCGGATTTCCAAATCAAGACCAACCTCAAATCGGGTAACTTTTCTTTCTTCTGTATCAACCTGATGAGGCGCAAATAAACTTAGCCTCATGAACTCTACCGCATATTGGGACACAGACTTAGTCCCCTGAATTAGTGTCATGAACTTAGCTTCTAGTCTTCGGCGTTCATCGGCCGGGCAGTATTGCTGAGTGAAAATTTCAGTAAACTCAGCCCATGTCATTCTAAAAACCTTCTCCATTGTTAAGGCATTCACCATTGAATTCCACCACATTACTGCGTCTTTGGTGAACATAGCAGTAGCGAACCGGACCATGTCCTTCTCAGCACAATCACTGATTCGGAATGTCCGTTCTGTGGCTGTTATCCATTCTAGAGCAGCAACAGCATCACCCGTTCTTTTGCTTGTCGGTTGTGCTTAAACCGACACGTTTGGATTCTGTGCACACAGCCCAGGACCCGGTCTTAACTCATCATGTTTTCTGAACAACTCGGTTCAGAACACGGTTTGATTGTAATTTAAAAATGGATGTGTTTGAATGCATATAGTTTTTTATTTGTATGAATTTACTTGCTTTTCAGGCTAAGTCCATTTGGTATATGGATTCGGGTTGCTCCAAGCATATGACGGGAAGAAGAGAATTGCTGTGTGACACCCTTGCCACAACAACCACCATTTACATAACACCCAGGATAAATCATCAAACACAATTACAATAATGATCTGATAACCTAGTTTAAGTGCGGAAGCATTAAAATACATAAATAAAGTAGTGCAACAGTGTCAAACACCCTTACGGTGCTACAAGGTACCAAGTCTAAGTCTACACACCCAATTAAATTATTACAACATCCATAATATAATATAACATTGTCCCAAAGCATGATTACCGATTAAATAGTACCAAATCTTCCGAATCTTCCCAAATGACCTAACTAGAAGGTCCAGCGGTAGACTTCCCTTTTCCTGTAAAATAAAAATAAACAACTGGGGAATAAGCAAAGGCTTAGTGAATACAAAGATTACGCATTTTTATAAATCTTTATGAAGCCCAAGGATAACACAGATGACCAACATCGGATACCCTCTTCGTACACTAAGTACGGACCAGAGCCGCAGCCCCTTCGAGCCCAAAGCTCGGCATTAAACATACCATCTGAGACAAACGTACGATCGGGGATGACATACTGCCTACCGGGCCTAGGAGGGATCAGCTCCAGGTCATATAGCGCAGTAACACCAGAGTAATCGATGCGACCCACCGGTCCATCAATAGATGCACAACAATCGAAAGGACATGCAACAAGTAAGAATGTGCATCTAAATCTACGCAAGTTAGTAGAATTCCAATCAAATAATGAAGCAACAGGTCTCAGCAGGCAAAGCTAACATAAAACAGATATAAACATGCGAAATCTACTGTACTCACAGTGGGTGCGTAATTTAACTTTTAACCGATATTATTTCTCCTCGGGCTTTCAACCGGATCCACCAAGTACCCCACTGTGGGTTAAAAAACACCACAAGGGACCCGTTAAATTAGTTACGACAATACCTCGAGTCAAAAACTGTTTAAAATTCATAAGACCAAGTTTCGTAAGTTTTGCAATATTTTTCCCCTATTTCGGGTCCATGTCCAAATTCCAAACCACAATTAAGTTTGAACCCATCGCAAGTTTATATCTTGTCCTTTTATGTGTTGTTTATGAGTTTCATTCAAAATACTCGAGTTTAGAGAGTAGATTTCTCAATTTTAGGCATTAAACTCGAATTTAATGGGTTAAATTCGAACCCACCTTCGAATATGATGACTAAACTCGAATCCCATAGGTAAACTCGAACCCATATTCGAGTTTGTGGGTTGATTCGAAACCCCACATTCGAATTTGAGGTTAAACTCGAAAATATACTCGAATCTAGTACCAAAAATCGAGTTTGTTCTTGCATTTCGACTGTGTTCTTGGTATTTTCGAGTTTGTTCATCTTACAACTTTAAATCCTTCATTTCAAGGCCTAAAATCACTGATATATCATGTATGATGCCTAGTTTCGATTCTATTATGCATATACTATCATATTCTCCGCAAGATTTCAAGCAAAACTAGCTCCATTCGTGCAATAATCGATAAATTCGAATTTCAACTTTCAAAAACTGAAATAACAAACTTAAAAGGGTCGATTCTTACCTCAATCCGTACGAAATCAGGAATCCAATTGCAGATTGTTGTTGTACTCCTCGAGATCTTTCCGATGACGTATAAATCTCGATAATCGGCCGGTCGGTTTGTGAGATATCTTAGAGAGAAGTAGAGAGAATCTAGAGAGAGAAAATGTAGAGAGAGAGAGTGACTATAGAAAATGAGAGCCTTTATCCTTTTATTCCCATTTTCATCATTTTGCTCATTTCACCCCTCAACTTAACCGGTTCCATAAAATACCGATTTATTCTTAAATTTATCATTAATAACTTTTTGAATTCATAATATTCCTTAATAATAATTTCGAGTTCAAATTTTTCTTAAAATAACAACAAACTTTCTAAATATCCCAAATATATAATAACTGTTCATAATTCAACTTAATTTGTAAATTATCCGCGTAATTAATTCCAAATTAAAGTAATTGAATTCGAGGATGTTACATGCTGTCCAACGTAGTTGAACAGTATTGCGGAACAGTAAAATTCGGGAACAACCATCAGACTCATATCAAAGGATACGGGGACTTAGTTCTAAATAATCTAGTCATCAAGGACGTTGACTATGTTGAGGGGTTATCACATAATCTTTTTAGCATAGGACAGCTCTGTGACAAAGGACTAGAGGTAACTTTAGAGCTAAGAACTGCAGTGTAACGAGTATGGATGGAAAAGAAATCCTAACAGGTTCCCGAAACTCTAACCTCTACACCATTGACGTAGCCAAGCTAATAGTGAAGGATAACATTTGCTTATTATCAAAAGCCTCTTCAAAAGACTCTTGGTTGTGGCATCGAAGATTATCCCATTTGAACCTTGATAATATCAACAAGCTGGCTGCGAAACAATAGGTTGAAGGTCTTCCTGAATTGCGTTATGAATAGGACTATCTTTGTGGAGCTTGTGAGAAAGGAAAAGATGAAACGATCATCTCACAAACCAAAGCCCGAACCATCAACAAAAAGAGTATTGGAGTTACTTCACATGGATTTATGCGGCCCAATGCGGACTCAAAGCATAAACAGGAAACAATATGTGTTAGTTATCGTTGATGACTATTCACGATATACCTGGGTCAGATTCTTGCGTTCCAAGGACGAGACAGCTCAAGAAATCATAGATTTTATCAAGAGTGTCGAGACCCAACAACAGCTGTCAGTGCAATCAATCAGATCCGATAACGGCACGGAGTTCAAGAATTCGATAGTTGAGGGCTTCCTTCGATCCAAAGGTATTCAGCATCAATACTCTGCTGCTCGAACGCCTCAACAAAATGGGGTCGTGGAAAGGCGTAACCGTACGCTTGTGGAAGCCGCTCGTACAATGCTCACATACTCGAAGCTACCTCCGTTCTTGTGGGCCGAAGCCGTATCAACAGCCTGCTATACACAAAATCGCTCCATTATCCATAAGCGCTTTAACAAAACTCCTTACCAACTCTTTTTGAATAAAGTACCATTTATCAAGTACTTACGTGTATTTGGTTGCAGGTGCTATATGCTGAATGACAAAGACAACCTCGGGAAGTTTAATGAAAAGGCGGATGAAGCGATCTTCATTGGATACTCATCCAACTCGAAGGCCTATCACGCATTCAATACCCGAACCAGAATAGTCAATGAAAGTGTGCATGTCACATTTGATGAGTTGGCTGAACTGGCACCCGAAGTTGATCAATCAGGACCTCGCATTACTCAAATGCCTGGAGACTCTTCTACTAACCCCATTTCTTTTTCTTCTTCTGATTTGGTTAATTTGTTTGATCCTTTTTATGTTGAATTTTTCGGTCCTAACGCTAACGTGTCTAATGTTGTCAATAATGTAGGTAATCCTTCCAGTTCAACTGCGCCACAAAGTTTCTACGCTCCATCTTCATCCACATACCCTCATCCATCTACATCATCCACCGACACATCCGCAGTTGAATCTACTCCTCTAATACCCTCACATATAATACCAACCATCCTTCCTTCACCTGAACACTCGGAAATCGAACCGGAACCAGTGGTACCATCATTTGAAACCATTGACCATGAATCTTCATCCATCCCCACGTTAACCACTGAGGTTCCATCCCGAGCACCCCTTCCACACGAGATTAAATGGACCCGAAGTCACCCAACAGATCAAATCATTAGTGATGTGTCAACAGGAGTCCAAACTCGTAGGGCGTCTGCTAATGAATGCCTCTTCGCATCATTCCTTAGTATGATAGAGCCTGCTCGTGTGGATGAAGCCCTAACAGATCCAGATTGGATAGTTGCAATGCAAGAAGAACTCAACCAGTTTGAACAGCTAAGAGTATGGCGGTTAGTTCCCAAACCAAAAGACCGTACAGTGATCGGAACAAAGTGGATTTTTAAGAACAAACGAGATGAGAACGGCATTGTGATAAGGAATAAAGCAAGACTTGTTGCCGAAGGCTACCGACAACAAGAAGGGATAAATAATGACGAGACCTTCGCTCCAGTTGCACG
This sequence comes from Centrapalus pauciflorus, assembly GCA_020465985.1. Classification (NCBI taxonomy): domain Eukaryota; kingdom Viridiplantae; phylum Streptophyta; class Magnoliopsida; order Asterales; family Asteraceae; genus Centrapalus; species Centrapalus pauciflorus. The sequence goes on along the minus strand of JAANYP010003578.1, from coordinate 95,662 downwards.
GATCGAAGCAATCAGAATCTTCTTGGCGTACGCGGCACACAAAGATTTCAAAGTGTACCAAATGGACGTCAAGATTGCCTTTCTAAACGGTGAAATTAACGAGGAGGTGTATGTTGAACAACCACAAGGCTTTGTTGATGCACATAAACCTGACCATGTTTATGTGCTAGATAAAGCACTCTATGGTTTAAAAGAAGCACCTCGAGCATGGTATGATAGTCTTTCTAATTTCCTTATTTCTGCCGGTTTCTGTAAAGGTGTGGTGGACACAACTCTGTTCACAAAAAGGGAAGGCCCACATATAATGCTAGTACAGATATATGTCGACGACATTATATTTGGATCTACTGACAGTAATTTTTGTAAGGATTTTTCAGCCCTAATTGAATCCAGGTTCGAGATGAGTATGATGGGGGAAATGAACTTTTTCCTCGGATTACAAGTCAAACAACTTGAGGATGGAATTTTTGTGAACCAGTCGAAATATACTCTTGATATTCTCAAGAAGTATAAGTTAGACTCTTGCACGAGTATCGCAACTCCCATGGCCTCCAACTGTAAGTTAGACATCAACCCCTCTGGGAAAAGTGTCGATAATACAACTTACAGAGGGATGATAGGATCCTTACTGTACTTGACTGCTAGTAGGTCGGATATAATTCTTTCAGCATGTCTTTGTGGTAGATTTCAGGCCGACCCAAAAGAATCACACCTAACTGCGATAAAACACATTTTTCGTTATCTTAAGGGTACACCCGAACTTGGTCTATGGTATCCAAAGGGAACCGATTTCGATCTTACCGCTTTTTCAGATGCTGATTTTGCAGGTTGTAGAGTTGATAGAAAAAGCACGTCGGGAGGAATACAGTTCTTGGGAGATAGACTCGTGAGTTGGTCTTCCAAAAAACAGAATTGTGTTTCCACATCCACAGCTGAGGCTGAGTATGTAGCAGCTGCAAGTTGTTGCTCTCAAGTGCTGTGGATGAGAACACAATTACGCGATTATGGATTCTCACTCACCAATATCCCAATTTACTGTGATTCTCGAAGTGCAATTGCCATCTCTTGCAATCCCGTGCAGCACTCTCGAACGAAACACATAGATATCAGGTGTCATTTTATCAAAGATCACGTAGAAAAGGGAACGATCAAGTTGTATTTTGTTGGCACGGAATATCAACTTGCGGATATATTTACTAAAGCTTTAGACGAACCTCGTTTTCAGTTTTTAGTATCCCATATCGGCATGTTGAATCCGCCTTCCAATTAAATATCAAATATTGTCTTACATAATTCTATTTCAATCTATCATGATTGAAATTCCTTTATTTTGGAAAATATCTGTTATTTAAATTTAAGGATTGTGTCACAAAATTGAAACTCAATATTTCCTTATCTGTGTACATTTTTAATAATTAATGATCCTGACAAATTGCTATGTGAATTGTTTGTCACGGAGTGGGACGCAAACATTATCTAGGTTTGTCTGTTTCTTAAAGGCTGAAAAGGTTCGAGAATTTTATCTGAATAACAAAAAGAAAGGAACCAGTATTTATTTGAGGGGGAGTATAATTAGGATTTTAATTTGTTTGTAATTATTTGTTTCTTTTTTAATTTTAGTATTTAAATTTTTAAAGTTTAGGTTGGTCATAGTTTAATTTAATTTTAAGTTTCATTTAATAGGTCAGAAAATCCCAAAAGGATTTTAAATTTTAAATTTATCAAAAAACCAAAAATATTTTAGTTTATTTCATTTTATTTTATTTTATTTTATTTCAGTTTATTTTTATTTTAAATGCTAAAAGAAAATACAAAAAAAAAACAAAAAAAAAAAATATTTTAATTTGTTGTTTCAAAGAAAACCCAAAAAGATGTAATAACATTGGGCCAAATCTTTTATTAAAAAAATCTTGTTTCAATTTCTTTTTCAAAAGCCCATTATATTTGTTTGTTTGTGTGTGTGTTGTGTGGGAAATCCGGCGACCCAAACTCCTTTTGGGCGCGGATCCTATGACCCGACCCGACCCGGCTGGCTTTAAATACCGGCGGGTCAACGGTCAACACCCACATTTCTCAAATATCTTCATCTTCAAGCAACTTCCTTCTTCTCTCTTTCTCTCGTCGCCTTCACCCACCGCCGAACCACCATTAAAGCTCATCCAAGCTTTTGGAACATCGATTTTCCTCGTTTTTCTTACTGCATTAACCTTCGGCATCATCAGGTAACATATTTCTAGCTTTATTTCAGTATTTAACTTCATATTTTGATTGTTTGATTTTCAAAAATTTATTAGTTTTTTACTTTCGGTTTTTATACATTTTAGGTAGTTTAATGTAGTATTTTTACTTAGTAATAGTTAGATAAAATATTCCTTAATGTAATTTTAGACTAGGATCTGTAATTTCATGCATTTTTGTTAACTTTTAACTGTTCACGTTTATTTTTGCATGAACACATTAACTGCATTCATGCATTTTGGATGTCCGAGTTCGGACCATCATCCGAATTCGGATGTCCCACTTAGTATAATTTTTCAATTTTTTCAAACTTACAAAAACCGAATTCGGTCACTGTAGATCCGAATTCGGTCACTGTTGATCCGAATTCGGTCCACATTGATCCGAATTCGGTCCTTCAAGGAATTTCAAAAGTTTGAAAATTCATTTTAGTCTAAGATTGCATCATCACTGTTCATCCGAACTCGAATTGGATCCGAATTCGGTTCCCATCCGAGTTAGGTCCTTGGTCCTTATTGCATACACAACATTTCATCTGCACCACATCCGAATTCGGACCATCCTCATGCACCATCCGAATTCGGACCACCTCCCATCCATATTATCACTTACATTCATTTCGGTCCCTCATCCGAATTCGGCCCATCATGTCACATCATCCGAATTCGGACCCCCAACATCCCATTTCATGCATCATCCGGATTTCGGGCAGATCCGAATTCGATGACACTGTTCATCCGAATTCGGACCATCTGAAATCCAACACTTAACATTTTTTTTTAAAATTTTTTTCCATTTTTGCATTTTCACCATAAATTAAAAATCCAAAAATATTTTCATCGGTGCACCATTGATTAGAGTTAGGATTAGTGTTTGAGTGAAAAGGTCTGATCTAACATCGGTCTCTTAACGATTGACTTTGGACTTTATTAGTAGAATTTTATTCTACTAATAAAAACCCGATGCTAAACATATCAGGCAGTTTCTATTTCACACTTATCTAGACTTCACATCAATGTCTTATCATTTAAAGTCTTATTATTCTAACTCTGATGCACCTTTGCAGGATGATGGAACCGGCTGTTAACCTCACCATACCCCATCCCCCCATCCCAAATAATAACGCACAATTACCCAAACAATCCATCCTTCCCAACGCCGAGTTTGTCGAGTTTATTCCACACAACTGGAAGCTCGACGTCTCCATTCACACTAAAGAACCCCAAACCCTCGCATTTGACATCCTCACTCACCACCCCATCTATTACGCCTTATCCACCGCAATTGCTGTTCCCCAGATTTATTTGCAACAATTCTGGAACAGATTGCAATACTTTCCCGACACCGAACCTTTCTTCCAAACCACCATTGACTGCGTTCCAGTCAAACTAACCATACCCGCCATACGCCATATCCTTCGCCTACCCGCCGAAACCTACTTACCCACCCGTTTTCAGTTTGATCCCATCCCATCCATCACCGAAACCCTAGCCGAAATTCAAACCCTGGGTTATGATGGCCCTCTCTCCAAACCCTCAGATTTCCGCACTAAAAATCTACAATCCCACTGGCGGATCCTTTTTGATGTTATCAACAAGTGCTTCACCGCGAAGCACTCCGGCCACGACTCCACATCGGCTCAGGTATTAGCCATGTTCACCGGCTTTGCCTTTGACCGACATGTTGACTATGCGGCGTTCCTCTTCGAGGAATTAAGGCGAGTACATGTGGAGAGGGGAACCAAAAAGGGAAGAAAGTACATACCTCTCCAGCGGTTTCTGCAACTATTAATCCAATACGCGATGGATCATGATGAGGACATCCACGAACGTCCAGAAGCCGACGTCTACCCCACGGTGGCCATTCAAAAGCTGACTTTGCCAAAGGGGGCCCCTACAGTGCCAATAATGACAATTCCATTATCTCTTCTACTTCAGGTGTAACAACCTAATTTTGATCTAGTCGTAAATCAGTAATATTTTGAGCCGATAATGTAATAATGTTACATTATTTGAATTATAATTTAATTAAGTAATGAAATATTTAATTAAATTATATAAATATTTATATTTATGAATTAATAAATTATTAAAGAGAATTAAATAAAAGAGATATAATATACAAAAATGAAAGTGGGTTAGCTAGCAAGTATAACTAGATGAAGTATATAAACGTGAATTTTATATCAAAACTCAGATTCTCTCTCTCTCTCTCTACTCTCTCTCTCTAACTTTCTCTCTCTACTCTCTCTCTACCTTCTCTCTAAATTTTCTTTTAAACCGACCGTCCGATTATCAAGATATATATACCGTTAGAAAGATCTCGGAGAATACTACACGAATATACTATCTTCTGCATGATTTCATACGAATTTGAGGTAAGAATTTATATTTTTACGTTTTGTATATATTTCGGTATTTTCGAGTTTGCTAGTTTAATGAAATCTAAAGCTATTTTTATGGAAATTAACTAGAATAAGTATAATATAATCGAACATAGGCTTAATATTGATCATAATTGTGATTTATGCTTTAGAAATTCATGTTTTAGAATTGTAAATATGATCAGATTCGAGAATGTTGAGAACAGATTCGAAAAATACATAGAACAAACTCGAAAATCCATGATCAGACTCGAAATAGTTGAATTCGAATCTAACCCATCCCTAGATTCGAGATGTACTTCGAATCTAACTTCTAGAATCGAAAATATTAGTTTCGAATCTGTTAATCTAGACTTGAATAGGATAAGTTTCGAATCTAAGCATCCTAGAATATGTTGGGCTAGTTTCGAATCTAATAGACTCGAATGTATGCTAGTATCGAATCTAATATCATTGTCTCGAATATGTATGTGCTTCGAATCTATTCACTAGATTCGAATGAGCTTTCCATTCGAATCTGTTGCCTTTACTTCGAGTCTGGATTTGTTCCAAGCCTAAGATTAATTCCTAAATCAGATTAAGTTATTAAACAACCTATTATAATTAAAAATATAATATGGTTATGATAAAACTCACAAATTCTATATATATATATGTACCGACCTTTTGAGAATATTAATAAGTCAAAGAATGAGTTATGAACGAACAAGTTATCAGAATCAGATAAAATAAAGATTTAAAGATAAAAGGCGATGATATTAATATGATTTGATATGATAAATTTGGACAGGTTCAGTGAAATTCTGAACAAAGATTTATAAAGCGGGTCCGAATTGATTTGACAGAGAACAGATTGACAAAATCCTGAGATAAACTCAGGTGGCAGATTCATATATCTGTTTGACCAAGACCCAGACCTGTGAGTTATAGATATTCAGATTGAACATGCATAGATCCGATTGAGATATATTGTTGTTGATAGATTTATTGACATTCATTTATCAGCTGGATTGAGACCTGTGCACACCATGGATGGGTGTTGCCCAGTGGATCATGATAGCTATTTGACTATCTTTTCATATTGCATTTAATATTGCTTCAGACTTTGCTTTATGATTCATTGCTATCATGACTGCTATAGACATATGCTTACATCATTGATCAGACATTTGATAGATTGATTCAGCTTGACTAGCCCTTATGGTCTATTGTTCTAGACCCGACTATTTCGCCAGTTCTTATGAACTTGGTAATGACCTCCGATGTTCTGCCATATTGACTTACTGGTAGCTAGCCCAGTATGTGGCTGATCCCCACGATTTAAGCGTGAGTGTGGCTTGAACATCATCCGATTCTATGATTCTATATCTCAATCATGAGGGCTGTAGCGGAAGCCAAGACATATCACGCTTAGATTTATGACTCCGCTTGACACGCATGTTAATATTGAAAATCTATAAACTCACTAAGCTTTGCTTACAGATGTTGCATTATAATTTTACAGGTAAAGGCAAAGAAAAGTCACCTGCTGGACCTAGTTCTTAGGTCTACAAAGAATCAAGTCGAAGTTTTCATTGACCCCTACTCAACAAAATATTTCGGTACTGATTGGCAGATGAAACTGTGGTGGTATGGGTAGATTGAATTGATTATCTGATGACATGAACTAGATTAGAATGTACCCTTTATAAGTTAATTTAAAAATTTAATCTGTATTAAACTTAAATCTTAATAGCTTGTACTGTAATTTAATTTTCCGCATTATAATTACTCTATCTTAGTTATGGTTGATATTGTATTGCATGATGTGGGACCTAGACTGGTGAGAACTGCCCCGTAAGGGGTGGTCTTCACAGGATGCGATTGGGTGATGCTGAAAGTATCCCCAATGAAGAATGTGGTGCGGTTCATTAAAAGAAACAAGCTAGCTCCGAGATTTATTGGTCCGTTCAAGATTGTGGAAAAGATTGGAAATCAATCTTATCGTCTTGAACTACCAGCTGACTTAGCTGGAATACATCCTGTATTTCATGTCAGTCATTTGAGAAAGAGTTTAGCTGACGAAAGGGAAGTTCAGATACCACATGTTAACCTGCAGATTGATGAGAAGCTTCGCGTGGTTGAAGAGCCAGAACGTATTCTGGACTCGAAGACCAAAAAGCTTCGGAATAAAGAGATACAGATGGTGCTCGTCCAGTGGAAACACCACAAAGGTTCGCATCAGTCTTGGGAATCGAGAGATGTTATGAAAGCTACTTATCCAAGTCTGTTCGAACATAGCTAACTTCGGGGACGAAGTTTGTGCGTGGTGGAGCCCATTCTGTAACAACCTAATTTTGATCTAGTCGTAAATCAGTAATATTTTGAGCCGATAATGTAATAATGTTACATTATTTGAATTATAATTTAATTAAGTAATGAAATATTTAATTAAATTATATAAATATTTATATTTATGAATTAATAAATTATTAAAGAGAATTAAATAAAAGAGATATAATATACAAAAATGAAAGTGGGTTAGCTAGCAAATATAACTAGATGAAGTATATAAACGTGAATTTTATATCAAAACTCAGATTCTCTCTCTCTCTCTACTCTCTCTCTCTAACTTTCTCTCTCTACTCTCTCTCTACCTTCTCTCTAAATTTTCTTCTAAACCGACCGTCCGATTATCAAGATATATATACCGTTAGAAAGATCTCGGAGAATACTACACGAATATACTATCTTCTGCGTGATTTCATACGAATTTGAGGTAAGAATTTATATTTTTACGTTTTGTATATATTTCGGTATTTTCGAGTTTGCTAGTTTAATGAAATCTAAAGCTATTTTTATGGAAATTAACTAGAATAAGTATAATATAATCGAACATAGGCTTAATATTGATCATAATTGTGATTTATGCTTTAGAAATTCATGTTTTAGAATTGTAAATATGATCAGATTCGAGAATGTTGAGAACAGATTCAAATGGAAAGCTCATTCGAATCTAGTGAATAGATTCGAAGCACATACATATTCGAGACAATGATATTAGATTCGATACTAGCATACATTCGAGTCTATTAGATTCGAAACTAGCCCAACATATTCTAGGATGCTTAGATTCGAAACTTATCCTATTCAAGTCTAGATTAACAGATTCGAAACTAATATTTTCGATTCTAGAAGTTAGATTCGAAGTACATCTCGAATCTAGGGATGGGTTAGATTCGAATTCAACTATTTCGAGTCTGATCATGGATTTTCGAGTTTGTTCTATGTATTTTTCGAATCTGTTCTCAACATTCTCGAATCTGATCATATTTACAATTCTAAAACATGAATTTCTAAAGCATAAATCACAATTATGATCAATATTAAGTCTATGTTCGATTATATTATACTTATTCTAGTTAATTTCCATAAAAATAGCTTTAGATTTCATTAAACTAGCAAACTCGAAAATACCGAAATATATACAAAACGTAAAAATATAAATTCTTACCTCAAATTCGTATGAAATCACGCAGAAGATAGTATATTCGTGTAGTATTCTCCGAGATCTTTCTAACGGTATATATATCTTGATAATCGGACGGTCGGTTTAAAAGAAAATTTAGAGAGAAGGTAGAGAGAGAGTAGAGAGAGAAAGTTAGAGAGAGAGAGTAGAGAGAGAGAGAGAATCTGAGTTTTGATATAAAATTCACGTTTATATACTTCATCTAGTTATATTTGCTAGCTAACCCACTTTCATTTTTGTATATTATATCTCTTTTATTTAATTCTCTTTAATAATTTATTAATTCATAAATATAAATATTTATATAATTTAATTAAATATTTCATTACTTAATTAAATTATAATTCAAATAATGTAACATTATTACATTATCGGCTCAAAATATTACTGATTTACGACTAGATCAAAATTAGGTTGTTACAGAATGGGCTCCACCACGCACAAACTTCGTCCCCGAAGTTAGCTATGTTCGAACAGACTTGGATAAGTAGCTTTCATAACATCTCTCGATTCCCAAGACTGATGCGAACCTTTGTGGTGTTTCCACTGGACGAGCACCATCTGTATCTCTTTATTCCGAAGCTTTTTGGTCTTCGAGTCCAGAATACGTTCTGGCTCTTCAACCACGCGAAGCTTCTCATCAATCTGCAGGTTAACATGTGGTATCTGAACTTCCCTTTCGTCAGCTAAGCTCTTTCTCAAATGACTGACATGAAATACAGGATGTATTCCAGCTAAGTCAGCTGGTAGTTCAAGACGATAAGATTGATTTCCAATCTTTTCCACAATCTTGAACGGACCAATAAATCTCGGAGCTAGCTTGTTTCTTTTAATGAACCGCACCACATTCTTCATTGGGGATACTTTCAGCATCACCCAATCGTTAACCGCAAAACTGATTGATCTATGCCGGTTGTCATAATATGACTTCTGCCTGCTTTGAGCTTCAAGAATATTCCTTCTAACAAGTTGAATCTTCTCATGAGTCAACTGTAGAAGGGCAGGTCCTGCTATTGGCGATTCACCTGTTTCACGCCAACAAGTGGGAGTTCTGCATTTTCTTCCGTACAAAGCTTCAAAAGGAGCCATCTTGATTGTTGAATGATAACTGTTATTATATGAAAATTCGACCAACGGCAAGTGGTCATCCCAGTTACCACCCAAATCAAGAATGCAGGCACGAAGCATATCTTCAAGAGTAAGGATAGTACGCTCACTCTGACCATCTGCACTTGGATGATAGGCAGTACTCATAGAAATCCGAGTACCCATCCCTTCTTGTAAAGCTTGCCAGAATCTGGATGTGAAACGACTATCACGATCAGATACGATAGACTTTGGCACACCGTGACGAGAAATAATTTCTGTGATGTACATCTGTGCCAATCTATCGAGGGAATATGTTTCTTTCATCGGAATGAAATGTGCTGATTTCGTTAAACGATCAACGACTACCCAGATAGAGTCGTGTTGTCTTTTAGTCTTTGGCAGCTTCGTGATGAAATCCATAGTTATATGCTCCCACTTCCATTCAGGAACAGGTAGTGGTTGCATATCCCCAAAGGGTTTCTGATGTTCTGCCTTAACCATCTGACAAACTCTACAGCTTTCAACACACTTACCGATGTCTTTCTTCATTCCTGGCCACCAATAGTCAGCTTTCAGATCAAAGTACATCTTTGAGCTGCCAGGATGAACAGATAATTTGGACTTGTGAGCTTCAGATAGAAGAGTGCTGCGAATTGAACCATACTTAGGAACCCAGATTCGGTTTCCTTTGAAACAGTGAAGTCCCAAATGGTTCAGAGTCAGAAATTGTAGTTGCCCTTTTAGATTTTCAGAATCTATGTTCTCTTCTTTCAGCGCTTCAGTTTGAGCAATTCTGATGTCTTCAATAAGATCAGAAGAGAATATTACAGGAGTTAAGGCATAACAGCACTTTTCTGGATACACTTTTCTACTCAACGCATCCGCGACAACATTTGCTTTGCCGGGATGATATAAGATCTCGCAGTCATAATCCTTGATAAGCTCCAAGGATCGACGCTGTTTCATGTTCAGATCTTTTTGAGTGAAAAGGTATTTGAGACTCTTATGATCGGTGTAGAGCTGACACCGAGTCCCATATAGATAGTGACGCCAGATTTTTAAAGCAAAGGTAACGGCAACCAACTCAAGATCATGAGTTGGTGCACTTTTCTCGTAGTCTTTTAATTGCCTTGAAGCATAGGCAATTACTTTTCCCCTTTGCATCAGAACACATCCTAAGCCAGTACCAGAGGCATCGCTATAGACGACGAAATCATCATTACCTTCTGGCAAGGCTAGGATCGGCGCTTGAATCAACTTTTGCTTCAGAATATCGAATGCCTCTTGCTGTTTATCGGTCCAAACGAAAGGAGTATTCTTTAGGCCAAATAAGTCTCAGTCACAATCTCAGCAATCCCATCAGTATAGTTCACAACCGAAAGCACAAGCTTATTCCCTCACGAACGAGCCACGATTCTGTAAGAGATGCCGAAGATCACACAAGGGACTATGTAATCCGGATGACGTTACTTGCTTCGCGTGTAACATGATCGGTCATAGTAGTGAAGAATGTCCACAGCAGGGACGTGGATGTGCGAAATGTGGAAAGAGAGGGCACTTCATGTATCAGTGTCGTAGCGGACCACGTTATCAGCCACAGTCATCAGCTGGAGGGTCGACAGTTAAAAGTTCTGCTGCAACACCAATTGCAAGGACACGTGCGTTCCAAATAACGGCTGAAGAGGCGAGAGAAACACCTGACGTAGTCACCGGTACGTTTCTGTTAAATACGATACCTGCTCGCGTACTATTTGATTCTGGCGCTAGTCGTTCCTTCATATCGACATCTTTTGCTCAAAAATTATATAAGTCCCCATCAAAGCTTCCCGTAGTACTTGACATTGAGACAGCCAGTAACAGTTATGCTATGGCTGATTCTGTTTACCGTAATTGTATTCTGCTTGTTGATAATATCGTGTTCAACCTGGACCTTATCCCGATTCCCTTGAAAGAGTTTGACGTCATCATCGGCATGGATTGGCTAATGAACAACGAGGCTAAAATTATCTGCAACCGGCGAGTCATCAGAATCAAGTCTTCAGACGGCCGAGTATTGGAGATCAAGGGCGAGAAGAGGAAAGGTGCACATTGTTTCATGTCTATAGAAAAGGCTCACAAATACTTGTCTAAAGGTCACGACTCTTACCTTTGTTATGCTCTATCTGAGTCCAGTTCTGAAAAGAAACCTTTATCCGATATTCCTATCGTCTGTGAGTTCCCAGACGTATTTCCTGACGATATTTCCGGAGTGCCACCGGAACGACAAGTCGAGTTCAGTATTGACTTGGTTCCTGGTGCGGCTCCTATCGCAAAAGCTCCATACAGACTTGCACCTGCAGAAATGCAGGAAATGTCAAAACAACTGCAAGAGCTGTTAGAGAAGGGGTTTATCCGACCAAGTTCTTCTCCGTGGGGTGCACCTGTTCTATTTGTTAAAAAGAAAGACGGAACTTTCCGTATGTGCATCGACTACCGCGAGTTGAACAAGGTTACCATAAAGAATAAGTATCATCTGCCCAGAATTGATGATCTATTTGATCAGCTACAAGGAGCCAGCTATTTCTCGAAAATCGATCTCCGTTCTGGGTATCATCAATTAAAAGTCAGAGATGAGGATATCCCGAAAACAGCCTTCCGAACAAGATACGGTCATTACGAATTTCTCGTAATGCCGTTCGGCTTAACGAATGCACCAGCGGCGTTCATGGATCTCATGAATCGCGTGTGCAGACCAATGTTGGATAAATCAGTTATCGTGTTCATAGACGATATTTTGATTTACTCCAAAACGGAGGCTGATCATTCGTTCATCTGCGGCAATTGCTAGAGTTATTAAGAAAAGAAAGACTCTATGCAAAGTTTTCTAAGTGCGAATTCTGGCTCAGACAGGTATAATCTCTATTATATATGTCTTGAGCTATTTCCTTAACTATTCTTTGATTCACCTCAGAATTTGAATTTCTATCTTGATTCTTATAGATGCAGTTCCTTGGCCATGTTGTTTCTGGCGAAGGAATTTCCGTTGATCCTTCGAAAGTCGAGGCCGTTCAGAAATGGCAAACGCCTCGTAATGCCTCAGAAATCCGAAGTTTCCTTGGATTGGCCGGTTATTATCGGCGATTCATAAAGGACTTCTCAAAGATTGCTGTGCCGTTTACAATCCTAACACGAAAGAATACTCCTTTCGTTTGGACCGATAAACAGCAAGAGGCATTCGATATTCTGAAGCAAAAGTTGATTCAAGCGCCGATCCTAGCCTTGCCAGAAGGTAATGATGATTTCGTCGTCTATAGCGATGCCTCTGGTACTGGCTTAGGATGTGTTCTGATGCAAAGGGGAAAAGTAATTGCCTATGCTTCAAGGCAATTAAAAGACTACGAGAAAAGTGCACCAACTCATGATCTTGAGTTGGTTGCCGTTACCTTTGCTTTAAAAATCTGGCGTCACTATCTATATGGGACTCGGTGTCAGCTCTACACCGATCATAAGAGTCTCAAATACCTTTTCACTCAAAAAGATCTGAACATGAAACAGCGTCGATCCTTGGAGCTTATCAAGGATTATGACTGCGAGATCTTATATCATCCCGGCAAAGCAAATGTTGTCGCGGATGCATTGAGTAGAAAAGTGTATCCAGAAAAGTGCTGTTATGCCTTAACTCCTGTAATATTCTCTTCTGATCTTATTGAAGACATCAAAATTGCTCAAACTGAAGCGCTGAAAGAAGAGAACATAGATTCTGAAAATCTAAAAGGGCAACTACAATTTCTAACTCTGAACCATTTGGGACTTCACTGTCTCAAGGGAAACCGAATCTGGGTTCCTAAGTATGGTTCAATTCGCAGCACTCTTCTATCTGAAGCTCACAAGTCCAAATTATCTGTTCATCCTGGCAGCTCAAAGATGTACTTTGATCTGAAAGCTGACTATTGGTGGCCAGGAATGAAGAAAGACATCGGTAAGTGTGTTGAAAGCTGTAGAGTTTGTCAGATGGTTAAGGCAGAACATCAGAAACCCTTTAGGGATATGCAACCACTACCTGTTCCTGAATGGAAGTGGGAGCATATAACTATGGATTTCATCACGAAGCTGCCAAAGACTAAAAGACAACACGACTCTATCTGGGTAGTCGTTGATCGTTTAACGAAATCAGCACATTTCATTCCGATGAAAGAAACATATTCCCTCGATAGATTGGCACAGATGTACATCACAGAAATTATTTCTCGTCACGGTGTGCCAAAGTCTATCGTATCAGATCGTGATAGCCGTTTCACATCCAGATTCTGGCAAGCACTACAAGATGGGATGGGTACTCGGATTTCTATGAGTACTGCTTATCATCCAAGTGCAGATGGTCAGAGTGAGCGTACTATCCTTACTCTTGAAGATATGCTTCGTGCCTGCGTTCTTGATTTGGGTGGTAACTGGGATGACCACTTGTCGTTGGTCGAATTTTCATATAATAACAGTTATCATTCAACAATCAAGATGGCTCCTTTTGAAGCTTTGTACGGAAGAAAATGCAGAACTCCTACCTGTTGGCGTGAAACAGGCGAAACGCCAATAGCAGGACCTGCCCTTCTACAGTTGACTCATGAGATGATTCAACTCGTTAGAAGGAATATTCTTGAAGCTCAAAGCAGGCAGAAGTCATATTATGACAATCGGCATAGATCAATCAGTTTTGCAGTTAACGATTGGGTGATGCTGAAAGTATCCCCAATGAAGAATGTGGTGCGGTTCATTAAAAGAAACAAGCTAGCTCCGAGATTTATTGGTCCGTTCAAGATTGTGGAAAAGATTGGAAATCAATCTTATCGTCTTGAACTACCGGCTGACTTAACTGGAATACATCCTGTATTTCATGTCAGTCATCTGAGAAAGAGTTTAGCTGACGAAAGGGAAGTTCAGATACCACATGTTAACCTGCAGATTGATGAGAAGCTTAGAGTGGTTGATGAGCCAGAACGTATTCTGGACTCGAAGACCAAAAAGCTTCGGAATAAAGAGATACAGATGGTGCTCGTCCAGTGGAAACACCACAAAGGTTCGCATCAGTCTTGGGAATCAAGAGATGTTATGAAAGCTACTTATCCAAGTCTGTTCGAACATAGCTAACTTCGGGGACGAAGTTTGTGCGTGGTGGAGCCCATTCTGTAACAACCTAATTTTGAACTAGTCGTAAATTCAGTAATATTTTGAGCCGATAATGTAATAATGTTACATTATTTGAAATATAATTTAATTAAGTAATGAAATATTTAATTAAATTATATAAATATTTATATTTATGAATTAATAAATTATTAAAGAGAATTAAATAAAAGAGATATAATATACAAAAATGAAAGTGGGTTAGCTAGCAAATATAACTAGATGAAGTATATAAACGTGAATTTTATATCAAAACTCAGATTCTCTCTCTCTCTCTACTCTCTCTCTCTAACTCTCTCTCTCTACTCTCTCTCTACCTTCTCTCTAAATTTTCTTCTAAACCGACCGTCCGATAATCAAGATATATATACCGTTAGAAAGATCTCGGAGAATACTACACGAATATACTATCTTCTGCGTGATTTCATACGAATTTGAGGTAAGAATTTATATTTTTTACGTTTTGTATATATTTCGGTATTTTCGAGTTTGCTAGTTTAATGAAATCTAAAGCTATTTTTATGGAAATTAACTAGAATAAGTATAATATAATCAAACATAGGCTTAATATTGATCATAATCGTGATTTATGCTTTAGAAATTCATGTTTTAGAATTGTAAATATGATCAGATTCGAGAATGTTGAGAACAGATTCGAAAAATACATAGAACAAACTCGAAAATCCATGATCAGACTCGAAATAGTTGAATTCGAATCTAACCCATCCCTAGATTCGAGATGTACTTCGAATCTAACTTCTAGAATCGAAAATATTAGTTTTGAATCTGTTAATCTAGACTTGAATAGGATAAGTTTCGAATCTAAGCATCCTAGAATATGTTGGGCTAGTTTCGAATCTAATAGACTCGAATGTATGCTAGTATCGAATCTAATATCATTGTCTCGAATATGTATGTGCTTCGAATCTATTCACTAGATTCGAATGAGCTTTCTATTCGAATCTGTTGCCTTTAATTCGAGTCTGGATTTGTTCCAAGCCTAAGATTAATTCCTAAATCAGATTAAGTTATTAAACAACCTATTATAATTAAAAATATAATATGGTTATGATAAAACTCACAAATTCTATATATATATATATGTACCGACCTTTTGAGAATATTAATAAGTCAAAGAATGAGTTATGAACGAACAAGTTATCAGAATCAGATAAAATAAAGATTTAAAGATAAAAGGCGATGATATTAATATGATTTGATATGATAAATTTGGACAGGTTCAGTGAAATTCTGAACAAAGATTTAAAGATTTATAAAGCGGGTCCGATTTGATTTGACAGAGAACAGATTGACAAAATCCTGAGATAAACTCAGGTGGCAGATTCATATATCTGTTTGACCAAGACCCAGACCTGTGAGTTATAGATATTCAGATTGAACATGCATAGATCCGATTGAGATATATTGTTGTTGATAGATTTATTAACATTCATTTATCAGCTGGATTGAGACCTGTGCACACCATGGATGGGTGTTGCCCAGTGGATCATGATAGCTATTTGACTATCTTTTCATATTGCATTTAATATTGCTTCAGACTTTGCTTTATGATTCATTGCTATCATGACTGCTATAGACATATGCTTACATCATTGATCAGACATTTGATAGATTGATTCAGCTTGACTAGCCCTTATGGTCTATTGTTCTAGACCCGGCTATTTCGCCAGTTCTTATGAACTTGGTAATGACCTCCGATGTTCTGCCATATTGACTTACTGGTAGCTAGCCCAGTATGTGGCTGATCCCCACGATTTAAGCGTGAGTGTGGCTTGAACACCATCCGATTCTATGATTCTATATCTCAATCATGAGGGCTGTAGCGGCAGCCAAGACATATCACGCTTAGATTTATGACTCCGCTTGACACGCATGTTAATATTGAAAATCTATAAACTCACTAAGCTTTGCTTACAGATGTTGCATTATAATTTTACAGGTAAAGGCAAAGGAAAGTCACCTGCTGGACCTAGTTCTTAGGTCTACAAAGAATCAAGTCGAAGTTTTCATTGACCCCTACTCAACAAAATATTTCGGTACTGATTGGCAGATGAAACTGTGGTGGTATGGGTAGATTGAATTGATTATCTGATGACATGAACTAGATTAGAATGTACCCTTTATAAGTTAATTTAAAATTTTAATCTGTATTAAACTTAAATCTTAATAGCTTGTACTGTAATTTAATTTTCCGCATTATAATTACTCTATCTTAGTTATGGTTGATATTGTATTGCATGATGTGGGACCTAGACTGGTGAGAACTGCCCCGTAAGGGGTGGTCTTCACATCAGGCAAGGGGGTTGGAACGGGTTAGGGCTTACATTCAAGAGTTTTATCTGGATGAGTCTCAGTCAGAACCGACTGAGACTAGCCAATCCGAAGGTGAGGCTAACATGAGTGAGGATGAGGGAGGTCAGGTGGAAGTTCAACAATCATTGGGAATCGATGAGAGGGAGCATGTGTTGGTGAGTGAGGGAGCAGGTGGTGAGGCGGCAGAGACGGCGGACTCAGAACGAACCGTCTCTGTCGTGCGAGCGATAAGTATTCTATCCGAGGGTGAACTAAGCCCAATCAGCCGGACTCCCCACCATAAGACCGTTAGTCCAATGGTCGAAATCACCCACACCATCCACTTGGTTTCCCCTCAAAGGGAGACCACTTCATTCCACGGGGATATTGCACATACTCCATCGCCCTCTCATTCGGAGAGTGGCGGTGTTGAAAGAGGTCACACTCCTCCCCACGTGACCAAACTTCCTTCATTCACAATTCCATCCCCTCATATACACACAACGCACGACGCCTCCGTGGCATCCCCAAGAGCTGCCTCCGTGGCAGCTCCACAAACTTCCGGATCTGAGCGTCCTATACAGGAGCCAGAAATGACGGAAGGAAGACCTGGAGTGGCTCCATCAACGCCATTCACTTCAGGCCATCTCCCTATCACCTTGGAGATGTTAACGGCAGCTCTACGTGATGTCGGAGTGGTTACCCGGGCTGGCCTGGATGCCCAAAAGGAAGCTGCCGAGGAACGTCACACCGCCCTACTTTCACTGAAAAAAGGGTAAGGGTGTCGCTTCCGAAGCTGGCCCTTCACCAGGATCCCATTCAGTTCAAAAGCAAATCGCAGAGCTCTCGGACAAGATTGATGCACTTACACGGTTAATTCTTCAAGCCCAGGAGCAGATAAATTCCAGAATGGACCGCCTCGAGTCTGCAATCATTGAACTCCAGTGCCGTCCTCAGGCTGAGGCTCCAAAAAGAAAGCATGACGATCAGGACGACCCTGATCATCATGAGGGGGAGAAAAGACAAAAAAACTCAGTCTGAGGACCCGATGCTGTTTATAGGGGGAGCAAAGACCAAAGGGACAGAATTTCAGGGGTCAGGGGAACAGATATAGGAGGCTCAAGAATACTTAATGATAGAAGACGAGCCCATGGTCGTGGGTCCAGCTCCACTGGATCCAATGACAGCTATGGAAGAGTTCGAGCCCGCTCATGAGAAAGTTGAAATCATATTGGTTTCTGACTCAGACTCCGATATTGAGGACAGCGAACCTTTCATCATTCCTAAGCCTGAACCAGAATCACCTAAAAAATCCTCATCCTCTTCTTTTGATTTCCTAAACTCACCACCACCAGCCCCTCAACAAGAAATACTTTCATCTATTTAAGCTCCCCCGTCACTCAAAGAATCCCATATAGCCCTAAGCCATCAACGATCTCCAAGCCCTCCTCCAGTCCAACAAACCGAACAATCAGGTCCTTCACAAACCAAAATGGTCGATTGCTTTGATGAAACTCCAGAAGGACCTGGTGTATATAGGAAAGATGACTTTATCTGGGTAAGTCAATATTCAAAAGGTGAAGTACAAAAACTGCCTCAAGAATAAAAAGACAAACTTCGACAAGAACGGCGGGGGACAATCATAAAACTACTTGAAGCTAAAAAGTCTGAAATCGAAGAGCCCCCCGTTCAGGGCCTTAAAGAATTCCTACAGAAGTTTCCCCCTGAGCAGTTTCAGAACCCGTACTTAGAAGAGAGATTTAAAATGGCATTCAGAAAGAAGCCTGGATCCTTCAGCAGACGCCTACTTATGGAACTGACAAATGTAACCAAAGCTGAACAGGCCAAATACTATCAGCTAATGCTCCGGGAAAGAAGGTCAAAAGTCTCAAAATCGAAGATAAAGAAACTCCGAACCATAACCATGTGCAAAAGAGCCAAAGTCTACTATCCCTCCTTTCAAGTAGAAAGAGAAGACGGCACGGCTGATGACATCTTCGAGAATGACCTAGACTTCATAAGTGTGGACGACGTTGAGTTTTTACACAACTGCTTGAAAAATCGCATCAAAAAACGTCTGACCCACATGACTGCTGTAGGTGCCCTAGTTCGAAGCATGAACCGCCGCTCGATCATTATGTGCCTCAGAGACTTCCAAATGGCAATCGAGAGCGCGATGGTTAAAGTGGGTCTTCGAGCACCTGAACAGGATAGCTTTCTTCTGGCCCACCATCCGGCCTACAGAGTTGTACTCTCTGGAGACCCGGGTGTCATCTTTGTCAATTACAAGGGCTACAAAAGGTACATGCGCTTTGAGGATCTTCCATGTTACTCCGATGGTACACTCAGATTGGTTCGAGCAACGCTAACACAGAAAGTTCAAGATTTTGATGCTCAACCAGATCCAGAACAAAGATGCTCACCAAAGGAGATTCATGATACCCTCAGCGGCATTGACCTCCTGAACGAAAGGCTACATATGAGACAAGTGACTAGACGCTTTGACGTCATCCTTGGACTCCGAAAATCAACTGATCATGCCAGAGTTCCAGGACCTCCTAAATGATCGAAAAGGGGGAGATTGTTAGACATTTAATTTCGATCATATGGAGTTATTTTGTAATAATTATTTACTTAGCATTTATCTTTGTATTTGTTTCCTTGTAATTTATTTCATTGTAAAAGTCTAGGGGGCAATTGTGTCAATGCCCCATAGTTAATTAATTGGAGCTATAAAGCTCCTAGGGTTTGTTTTATTGTATTTCACGGTTGAACAATATTGAATATACACAAGCAGCCGTCAATTTTCATTCTCTCAATATTCTATTTGTCTTCTTCATCATAACCTCATTATTGAGCTTGTTTCTTCTAGGGTTGTGTGAAAGAATCATCAAAGGTGCTGAAACTTACGGGAATACAAATTTACAAATTTTTTTATTTAACTCTTCTATAATTATTATTATTACTCTTATTATAACTATCATTATTATTTATTATTATTAATTTAACTTTTTACATATTAAATTATTTATTTATTAAGTTTTTTTTATTTTAATATATTTTTTTTAATTTAAGTTACAAACTTATTTATTTCTTTTATTATAAACGGTTGTATCAAAGTAGAATCCATATTATCTTTTAGTTTTTTCGAATGAAAAAAAATACCAACATTTTATATTTTAGTTTTCCAAACCAAAGAATTTTGAACCTTAAACTTTTATTAGTTTTTTGAAACGAAAAAAGTTACAAACCATTCTTGTTTTAAGTTTTTTCATTTTCTAACGTAAAAAATATGAAAACCAGTCTGTTTTTTATTTTCTTTGCACAAAAAAATTCAACCCATTCTAATTTTTTGTTTTGAGAAACGAAAAGAAATACAAACCATTCTGTTATTAGTTTTTGCAATCGAAAAAAACTACGAATAATTCTGATTCTCAGTTTTTCAATACAAAAAAATCATTCTATTTTTCTAGTTTTTCGAACGAAACCATTCTCTTTTATTTTTTTTTTCTCCGAACGAAAAAACTACGAACTATTACGCTTTTTAAGTTTTTCCTAAATACGAAATAGTGTGTAGCCTTTTTGTTCGGAAAAACAAAAAAAAATGGAATGACTTGTATTTTTTACGATATGAAAAAGTTAAAACTAAAAGTTAATAAAAGTTAATGGTTCGAAGTTTTTTTGTTCCGAACAACTAAAAAATAAAATGGTTTGTCGTTTTTCATTCAAAACAAAACTAAATATTGGAATGATTTGTACTTTTTTATTTTTAGATTATTCTAACCACTACGTTTTTAACTTTTTCCGATCGTAAAAAATACAAGTCATTCCATTTTTTTAGTTTTTCCGAACAAAAAGACTACACATTATTTCATATTTAGGAAAAACATTAAAAACGTGATAGTTCGTAGTTTTTTCGTTTAGAGAAAAAAATAAAAGCGGATGTTTTCGTTCGAAAAACTTAAAAAATAGAATGATTTTTTGTTTGGAAAATATGAAACCAGAATTATTCGTAGTTTTTTCATTTGCAAAAACAAATAACATAATGGTTTGTAATTCTTTTCGTTTCCCAAAACAAAAAAATCAGAAAAGGGTTGAATGTTTTGGTGCAAAAAAAATAAAAGACGAATTGGTTTTCATGTTTTTTACGTTTAGAAAATGAAAAAACTAAAAACTAGAATGGTTTGCAACCTTATTTTCGTTTGAAAAAACTAATAAAAGTTTAAGGTTCAAAATTTTTGGTTTGGAAAACTACAATATAAAATGTATGTATTTTTTCATTCGGAAAAACTAAAAAAGAAAATGGATTCTACTTTGATACAATTGTTTATAATAAAAGAAATAAATTAGTTTGTAAATTAAATTAAAAAATATATTAAAATAAAAAAACCTAATAAACAAATAAATTAATATGTAAAAAGTTAAATTAATAATAAATAATAATAGTTATTATTATCATTATTATTATTATTATAAGAATAAAAGAAGACTTAAATAGAAAAATTTACTTGAGAGACCAAAACTAAAATGAACTACAAACTTGAAGGACCAAAATGTTATTATAGAAAAGGGTAAAATTGTCATTATAAAAAATTTAACCATTTGATTGTTAAAGTTAACGGTAAAGGGACCAATTTGCAAATAAATAGTGAAGATAACGACCGTTTAGGCAAAATTGAAACTACAGGGACCGTATCTAAAGTTTTATGTGAACCACAGGGAACAATTTTTACTCAATTATTTGTTTAGGACTATGTTACATTATAGGTCTCATAGATGTTAATGGCAAACGATTTTGTCGATGACATACAAACAAATCCCCAAATATCGCTAGTGGCCAACGGAATGTTGAATATATTTCATGCTTGGGTTGATGTCGACCAAGTTAGTATCAACTTATAAATTTATAATTTTTTACTTATTTAATGAAGTTGACATGGTAATGTAGTTGTTGATACATGTATAGGTTTTATTTTCAATCAGTGTTGATGATGTCCGTTGGGTTGTTGCCAAGCTAAACCTTCAAACTTGGACAATCACCATGTTTGACAATCAACGAGCTGATAATCATCGCATGAGAATATGTGTCATTCTACGTCAGTTTTGGCAAAGGTTGCTACCATTTTTGTCACATATCGGATACTTCCTTGACCACCAGATGCCAGGTGGTGTTTGATGATAGTTGCTCACAGGAAGACCCTTGTCGACGGGAGAGTGTGTCGTCTATACGTGTATATTTTTTCTGTGTATTAGGTTAGGGGATGGTTTTGGATTTTCCACGAGGTGCAAGGGCCCGTTGGTATGTCGTTTGATTGCTTCCACTTTATATGATTTGCGTATTAATTTTTCTCATTTCGTTGCTACAAAATTGTACCTTTCAAAACATTACTTATCTTATCTTTTGAATTATGTTATGGACGTTTGGTACTTATGTTCCAAGTTGTACGTTCGGAAATAATTATATGTTTTGTGATGTTGTTATAATACGTTAACATCGACACAAGTTTTGGTTAATTTGGTTGTCTATTTTAGTAACGGCTTTTCACGAGTTTTATCACTAAGATATATGAAAAAATAAATTTTTTGGCACAACATTTTAAAATAAAACTACTGTTATAAATCAAGTTAAGAAAAAATAACAAAGAAAGAATTCCCAAGAAATGAATAACGCCCTCTTCAGCCTTCGATTTTGTTTCACCGTATGAAGCAACTGTGATTCTAGCTCATTTTTTGACCGTAATAGTCCTAGAATTATTTAAACAGCTCTAGCAATCAACTCATCCAATAAACCTGCATCTAGAGCCCTGATTACATGAATACATAAGATTTAGGTTAAATAAACACACATAAGAAGATTGAAAATTCAAACATTTTTCTTACAACCAAAAAAACGACGTCCTGGATTCATCGTCATCCATGATGTCACAATAACAGCAGGCGCACTACAAAAGCACATTACAATTTTTTTTATCAATATAACGTTCAAGACAACGATCCCTTTAAGTTAACACAATTATTTGGTATAACGATGGTGCACTTTTTTGCAGAACAAGTGCCTTATTATGCGTAACCAACAATTTGGAATCTTGTTTTTTACTAAAGGGTGAAAAAGCATACGTATAAAATTAAAAAAACAATATTATTGTGGTTGTTAAAACTCTAGCCTCATACTACACATACCACTTACAATTTGATAATTATTTTCGACGGTATTTTAGAGATACCATTTCACGCATGTCTTAATTTACAACATAAAAAATCAAAATCTTGAAGTAACGTACGTATTTTAGAAACTCTTTCATTTAGTTCTCATTCTTAAAATCAAACAAACCTTAAGACAGATCAGAACTTTGTATTTTCCAGTAATAACATAACCACCATATTGCTTTGTGTCCCAACTTGATCATTACTTCATCCATAAAGTCATATGATATTACGTTTACGTCGACATAGCCAATGTAAACAACTTCGATAGATAGCCTAATAAGTAGTGTAATGTTAGTATCGTAATCTAGTAATGACATAATTAAATTACAAAACAAAAAAAATTACCGAACTGTTTCTTTGTAGAATTAGATCTTCATTTGTTGAACGAAAATGCCAGAAATGATAGTACATCTAAGTCTTAACGTGTTCAGTGGTTTTTTGAACCAATATGTCATTTCTATAAAGATTTAATGCTTCATCGTTCGTATTCAATTGTTTATTTAATGACTTTTTTATTATCAATTCTTTTTACAAAAGATTTTGCGAAAAGTGCACCTTATTTTGAGTAATTACACTCTAACGAGTAACGTCAGATTTTAAGATATTTAATGGAATCTTATGTCAAATTAACGGA
This sequence comes from Centrapalus pauciflorus, assembly GCA_020465985.1. Lineage (NCBI taxonomy): Eukaryota > Viridiplantae > Streptophyta > Magnoliopsida > Asterales > Asteraceae > Centrapalus > Centrapalus pauciflorus. The sequence goes on along the minus strand of JAANYP010003578.1, from coordinate 72,133 downwards.
ACCTCACATTTTTTTATTGAATATTTTGAAGTCATATCAGTGGATATTGCATAATGCGCACATTATTTTGAGTAACGATGCTTTTATTTTGAGTAACGTATAATTTGAAGATATTAATAGAATTTTATGTCAAATCATGGAATCTAACATCTTTTAATGCAAACTTTTAGAATCACATCTAGAGAAATATTCCGTAACGAGCAACGTATTTTGAGTAACGACACTCTTATTTTTGAGTAACGTATATTTTTAAGTTAATATAATATTATGTCAAATCATTGAAATCTCACATCATTTTATGCAATCTTTTAGAACGTCTTTTTATGCAATATTTTAGAATCGAATGTCTTTTTAAGCAATCTTTTTTTGTAATATTACGTCATAGCACTAGATATTGTGTAACGGTCAACATATTTCAAGTAAAGTACATATTATAAACACAAACAGAAGTTGTGTATTGATATGTTCAAAATTATACATATTGTTGGCATCATTTACCTTGCAATTTGGTTGATTTTTCACTCGAAATACGTGAAAAAGATATATAATTCGTTCATTTTTGTCATTCATAGGAACAAAAGCGGTTTATCAATGAAGGAACGAACATCGAGGAACAACCGACCAAGTTTGAAGCACCGATGAGTTCTCATGAATTTTCCAAAAGAAAATAGGTGAAGTTGGTGATTTTTAGAGTCTACGACCGTAGAAAAGGGAAAGCCTACGACCATAGGGGATGCCAGGATCATCTACACGGGCTAGGGCATGGGTTTGACCAAGTCAAAGAGGCCTACGACCGTAGGACTTAAGGTATACGGTCGTAGGCGGCTCAAAACCTCTATAAAAAGAGAGTTACGGCCAGCAACGAAAAGGGGAGATGAGCCGTGATTTTGGAGACGATTTTTGTGCGATTTTCAGAGTTTTTCTTCGTTTTTCAAGTAGTTGATCATAGATTAGTTTAGGGTTTCAGTATTTTTCAAGTTTTCAAGAATTTTGGTCGATTTTGGAGTTACTTTCGCTTGAATACGGATTTGGTATACTCGTTCCTTAAACTTTCTGATTTCGTAATGGTTGTTATTTATTTAGGTTAATTTCGGTTTTTAATATGAATAGTGAGTAGTTTTCTTGTTCACCCGCTTGCGATAACGAATCCTATATATTAATTGGTATATTATTGGATCGATTGATGGGTTTTGGTTTTATTTGTCAGATTCTTGATTATTTCATGTTTCCTTGTTAAAAATCAGATTTTTTATTAATCTTTTAGCATTGTTTTGTGAAAGTAAAGTATTAACTAAATTAGCATTTTTAAAAGGAACAATGCTTTGAATGAAAAACTAATAGTCAATTATCTCTTCTAGGCATTGTATTGCGATAATGATTTGATAGTTGATTATCAATCTAGAATTTTATGCGTTTGTTAATTCTTATGCATTGTGTTGCGATAATAGAAATGATAAACCGTAAAGTTTGATTTTTAAAGTAACGAAGTTAATTCGTTGGATTTCAGTATTGATCGATTATCTTTAGGCATTGTGTTGCGGTTATAAGATTTATTGGTTAATATTGGAGTTTTGATGAGTTGCTTTGTTTTAATCACACGGTTATAAAATATAAAATATTTTAACTTGAAGTAATTAATTAATCGGTAAATTAAACCAAAATCCGAGCTTAATTGAATTTATAATTGGTTATTTGCCGATTTAATTTTAGTCAATCAATTCAATCATTCGCCAATTAATTATAGTTTTCTAATTCCAAGTGGGTGACGCTTTCGTATTATAAGAGTTTCGCAAATTTAATTTATCATAGATCTTTACTTGCTTAAGTTAGTTCCGATTTGATTTTGTTTTCGTTAGTTTGGTTCGTATTATATAGTTGTCATTACTTGTTGCGTTCGTTAGTTAAGTTTAATTAGTGTTTGCTGGTATTAGTTTTTATTTAAAATTGAAAAGGCCAAAAAAAAATTAGTTTAACTTTTTAATTTTGTGTTACTTAGTTTGCTTTAGTTATTCGGTTAATTAATACCAATTATTGCTTCTTGTTGTTAATTTCCTCAAAATGTCCAAAATAGCTAAATATTGGTTGAGTTTGTAGTATTTGAGTCTCCGTTCTTTATTCCATTCCCTGAGATCGATAAATCCTGGGTGATTCTTGAAGCTATATTGTACACGATTGGTACACTGTCAGTTGTGCAATTTATACTTTGGGTTCATTTAGTTAGTAAAACCTGAGGTGTGTTTTGCACGCATCAAGTTTTTGGCGCCGTTGCCGGGGACCGGTGTGAGCTTCAAGAAAAACCAACACTGGTAGTTTAGTTGATCCTTCTTAGGGGCAATCCCCATGAAAAGTTAAATTTTCTGTCTGTTTTCGTCTTTCTTTGAAGGGTGTTCGGTGTATGAGTCGTCGTAATCCTAATATCGTCAGCCCATACTCCGAATCTGAGCGAGCATTTCGTAGCCGTCTTCGTGAACAATCACACCCTTTAGTTGAGGGACTCTCTAGTTTATCTGATTCTACTGACCATACTGTTCCTCATCCGGTGGAGGAAGGTCACGTAGACATTTGTGTTCAGTTACCTCCGATTTGTAGTCCTTCAACGTCTTCATCTTCTAATTCCTCGTCTTATTATGAGTCTTCATCTTTCACAATGGGAGACCGGAGGACAATGCTTGAGCTTCACCAATCAGTCACCGATGACTCGGAAGGTGCGATAGTTATTCCTAAATTCGATGTCATTAACTTTGAGCTAAAGTCGAGTCTGATCGCTTTAGGTCAGAATAACGCGCAGTTCTGCGGTCTATCTTCTGAGGACCCGTATTCCCACCTGAAGAAATTCCGGAAAGAATGCGGTGGGTATAAAGCGAATCAAGTTCCGAGGGTGGTAATTTGACTGATGCTTTTTCCTTACTCTCTTTCAGGACGTGTCATGATGTGATATGCGTCCCTTCCTTCGAACTCGATTCGTACTTGGGATGATATGGATTCCAAGTTTCTCCTCAAATTCTGCCCTCCTTCTCGGACTACTAAGCTTATGAGTGACTTTCTCTCATTTAAGCGAAAACCTGATGAATACTTGTATGATGCATGGGAGAGATATAAGGAGTCCATCATGAAATGCCCGAATCATAACATGACACTTAATCACCGTGTCAAGGTCTTCTATGAGAATGTTCACCCAATATATCACTCTCTAATTGACTAAACTTGTAATGGGTCAGTGTATAAGAGGACACCTGAAGAGGCTTTTGACATAATCGATGACCTGGTTTAAGCCAAACTCAGACACCGAGTGAATATTTTGGGTGGGGAGCTTCTGATTCAAAGCAAGTTGCTGCTATAGCTGCCCTCACAGCTAAGACTGATCTCATCACGCAGACTAGTCAGCCACAGTCATCTCCAGTTGTTGTACACGCAGTACAGCAAGGGTTTGAGCACTATGGTGGACCACATTCCGGCTATGAGTGCCAAGCTAGTTTTTCTTACCCAAATCCGGAGCAGGTATATTACTCGTCAAGAGATTATGGTGGAGGCATGGCTAGATATGCCCAACCTACTCTGAATTTTTCTCGAGCTCAGAACCAACCACCTCCTAGTTTCGCTCATCCTCGTCCTCACGTGATGCAGAAACCCCCGTTTAATCCTCACCAAGGGTATAATCAGGGACAATCTTATTCTTTCTCTCACTTTAAATCTAATCCCAATCAGTTCCATAATGCCCACTTCCCTAATCAGAATCATCAGTCTCAGCCCGTGCAACCTGCAAAGTCAAACCTCGAGGAGATGATGAGAAGTTTATCGCTAATCAAGAGGCATTGTCTAGAAATCAGTAGGCTGCTATTCAGGCCCTTGAAACACAAGTGGGACAGCTAGCACAATCGATGAATGTTAGGAATGCTGGTGAACTTCCTAGCAAACTGAGCCCAATCCTAGAGGTAATCAGAAAGACAAGGCTCCTGCTCAAGTCAATGCCATTACTGTGCATGACGATGAGCACCACGAAGATATTCCTTATTCTACTTCTTCCTCTTCTCCCCCATTGAAGAAGGAACTAGAAGCTTTAATGGATGAGATGCATCTAAACGCTTCTATAGGTACCGCATAAGTCCCCCCTCCTTTATACATCCAAGGTAAGGCCGACCCTGGTAGTTTCACTATCCCATGTTCTATAAAGGGGGATGTATTCAGCAATGCTTTAGCCGATCTAGGCTCTAGCATTAATATTGTTGCTCATGATATTTTCCAATAGCTTGATTTGGGACCCCTTAAGCCTTCTTTGGTAGCCGTGCAGCTAGCCGATAGTTCCTTGAGACAGCCTGTAGGAATTTGTGAGGGAGTTAGATTAAAGGGTGATAGATTTGAGTTTGTTGTTGATTTAGTGGTGCTAGACATGGATAGCTCAAGTGGCAACCCCCTTATTTTAGGTAGACGCTTTCTTACATCTGCCAGAGCGTTGATAGACGTCCTATCTATGGAGTTGACCATTAGAGTGAGAGATGAGGAGATTACATTCCGTATGGCGAAAGCTAACCCGTTGTACGTTGTATCCATTTCTGTCTGACTCACTTTTCTCCATATCTACTTATGCACCATGTGTTGAGATAGATCCTATGCAGGATGTTCATGCCACGAACGAGTTTGACGCAGATAGAGATTTGAGGGAGATTGCTTGCTTGCTTGGAGTAGATTGGCAGATGAGAATGATATCCCAACCGATGAGGATATTTTTGCTTTGTTTGAAGCACCATCACCATCTACTCCTTCTCATATTGATCATGATAAGCTTGATATTCTTGAATCTGATTTTGTTTTTGTTTGTGATGAACATGTACCTTCAAGCTCGGTAAATAGGAAAAAGAAGTCAAAGAAGCCAAGACAGCGGAAGAAGGTAGAAAAGATCAAAGAGAAACCAACTTGTCAGTTTCCGAAGTTTAATTTTGATCATGAGGTTCCGGTTGGTGAGTACATTGCTTTAGTGGGTATGAAAGGTTTGCGAGCTCGTTTCCCAGGTTTGTTTTACCAATCTAAGGGCCGTGTGGACGAGTCAAGCTAGAAACTCGTCAAAACAAGCGCTTTCGGGAGGCAACCCGTAGATACTTTCGTTTGTATATTAGGTTTTCATTATATGTTTAGTTTGTTTTGCTTGATGTGTTGAGTTGTTAATTTAAAACTTGAAAGTTATATGCTTAAATAAGTAGCCCGTGTGTGACGCCCTCTTGCTTTGATATTATAATTGAAATCACCAGGATCAACAAACAACCCAATGTTTAACATGATAATTGAAATTGAATTCTTAAAATAGATTTAAGCAGTTCCACACTAAAGCAATAGAATACATGTCTACAGTGATAAAGTCTAACTATTACAACATCACAAATTGTTTTAGAAGTAGTAATTCCCAGCCCATAGTTATTACATTACAGTACCAATAGCTTCTAAAATTTCCGGGATATTGAATTGAAATGCTTAAGTGGAAGGTCCAGCTATACTTTTGCCTTTGCCTGAAAACATGGTGAGTCAACAGTAAGCTAAAGCTTAGTGAGATAACATATTATGCAAACAACAAATATTTCTTTACAAGCAATGCTTAACCATGGGCAGTGTAAGCCCCATGTATGTGAAATCAGGCAGTGTAAGCCTCAGTGTATGTGTAAACCATGCATTGCTAGCATGGGGTTGGCAGTTCAAATGCTGATCGGGGATGTGCCGAACCTGACGGGATAACGAGTGGGATGATCAGTCCCCGACAGTGGCCTGCTGTCAGCCCCAGTCCAGGTCGCATCAGAGTGTGAAGTAATGATCATGCAGTGCAAGCATGATGTAAATAAATGCACTTTCAATTGAACGCTGGCTACATGTGTAATACATGTCAAGTACGAGTGTGCATCATAGCAACAAATCATGTACGAGTGCCAAATGATGTATATGAACAATGTGAACATGCCATTGAATGTATAAACATGAATGCAAAAACAATAAATGTTCGAATGACAATCTGTTACTCACAGTGATTGGTATAGTGTGACTTGTCTCTGAATCAATGTGTGTTTTGATAACACCACAATGATCTGTAATGTAAGTGTAATAGTGAACTTGTGTCAGTAATTGCTTAAAAATTGTATTCTGAAATTTAAGTGAAATTCTGTTTGAATTCGGACCACATCCGAATTCGGATGGTCCGAATTGTAGATGGTCCGAAATTAGGTCCTTGGTCCGAAATTAAGGTGATCCGAAATAGCAGGGTCCGAAATGGGATAGGAGTCCATAATTGAGGTGATCCGAAATCACTTTTGGTCCGGATTGAGTATGGTCCGAAATGGAGGTGTGGTCCGAAATGGGTGATCCGAATTCGGATGGATCATCATCCGAGTTCATACTTAGAAAATTTCCAATATTTTCCAGAAATCATATTTTGACCATTTTTGCATGTTTGAGTATCTAAAATTGCAGATATGAACTTAAATGTTATTATTTAACTTATATCATCATATTTATGCATCAAAACAACCCATTTATATGACTTTTTCTACAAGTCTCGATGAACACACACACTAAAACACACACTTAATTCCAAAATCATACTTAAACTTCGAATCTGATTCTGAATTTTTGTATACAACAAGATACATGCTCGATTAAACATATCATCAATAACATCCAACATGCAACAACATTTGCATCTAAATCTATGATTCGGTTTCTTATAAAAACCGAACCCAAACATCAAAATATTGAAATTTTGAGTGATTCTTACCTCAAATCGTTTGTTGTAGCAGTTATAGTTCCTAAATTGCAACTTGTTTCCAACTTTTGCACTTGAAATTTGTTGATTCTTGTGTGTTCTTGGATCAAAGCCGAGAGGAAGAGAGAGTGGAGAGAGAAACCGGTTTTAGAGAGAGAGTGTAGTGAGAGAGTGAAGTGCGAAAAATGAAAGGGTTCTCCCTTTTTATCTCTATTTTGGCTCAATTGCATATTGTACCCCTCAACTTTGTATTTTCTTACTTTACTGATAATATGATCAAAGTAAACTTAAATTGATTTAATATTCCATAAGTACAATAATTGAGTCTTAAAATCGTAAATTACATATATTTGAAATTTGGGATGTTACAGCATGGGCTCCACCACGCCTATACTTCGTCCGCGAAGTCATGCTGCGCTAAACAAACTTGGGTACTTAGTCTTCATGTCTTGTTCCGATTCCCAAGTATGATTAGCTCCCCGATGATGCTTCCACTTGACCAGCACCATCCTGATTTCCTTGTTACGTAGTTTCTTGACTTTTGTCTCCAAAATACTTTCCGGTTCATCAACGAATCTTAGACGTTCGTCAATCTTAATGTCCGAATGATCAGTCCATGGTTCCCTTTCGGGCACCAGACTTTTCCTTAAGTAGCCCACATGAAATACCGGGTGAACACCCGATAACTCTTCCGGCAAGTCCAAGTGATAGGACTGATTCCCAACTCTTTCTATTATCTTGAAAGGTCCTATGAACCGAGGTGATAACTTTCCTCGCTTTACAAATCTGGTAACACCTTTCATTGGAGAAACCTTTAAATAGACCCAATCATCTTTTTGAAACTCTATCGCTTTATGTCGGCGATCGTGGTAATTCTTTTGTCGATCTTGCGCCGTTTTCATGTATTGCCGAATGAGTTGGATCTTTTCGTTCGTTTCTTGTAGCAAAGCTGGTCCGGCGATAGGAGTTTCTCCTGTTTCCCTCCAACAGGTTGGAGTCCTACATTTTCTGCCATACAGGAACTCGAATGGTGCCATTTTGATTGTGGAATGGTAACTGTTGTTGTAGGAGAATTCAACCGAATGGGAATGAAGTGAGCAGACTTTGTCAGACGGTCAACGATGACCCAAATGGCATCATGTTGACGACGTGTTTTGGGAAGCTTTGTTATGAAGTCCGTGGTAATATGGTCCCACTTCCATTCTGGGATAGGAAGAGGTTGCATACTACCATAGGGTTGTTGGTGCTTTGCTTTGACTAGACGACAAGTTCTGCACCTTTCAACATACTGACCGACATCTCTTTTCAATCCTGGCCACCAGAAATCGGCTTTCAGGTCGTTGTACATTTTTGTGCTACCAGGATGAATTGAGAACTTGGATTGATGAGCTTCTGCAAGAATTATTTCTCGCATGTTCCCGAACTTAGGAACCCAAACTGTACCGTATACACCTTTGAGTCCGGTTCCGTCGTCTTGCATTAATGGCAACTGTATTATGACATTCTCGTCCTTTACATTCTCCTCCTTTAGGGCCTGCAACTGAGCAGCTCTTACTTCGTCTATAATCGTTGAAGTCAGTATCGTGGAAGTCAAGGCATAGCAGTACGCTTTCCTGCTTAGGGCATCGGCCACTACATTGACCTTCCCTGGATCGTAAAGAATTTCGCAGTCGTAGTCCTTGATCAACTCCATTGACCTTCTTTGCCTCATATTCAAATCCTTCTGACTGAATATGTACTTCAAACTCTTGTGGTCGGTGTAGAGCTGACACTTGGTTCCGTACAAATAGTGCCTCCAAAGTTTGAGAGCGAAAGTCACAGCAGTTAGCTCTAGATCATGAGTAGAGTAGTCTTTCTCATGCGGTTTGAGCTTTCTGGAAGCGTATGCTATGACATTTCCTCTTTGCATCAGAACAGCACCCAAACCCATGCCTGATGCATCTGTGTAGACAACAAAGTCTTCGTTCCCTTCAGGCAGGGCTAACACTGGTGCTTCACTTAGCAGCCTCTTCAATCTGTCAAAAGCCACTTGTTGTTCTTCTTTCCAAAAGAAGGTTGCGTTCTTGCGAGTAAGTTTTTTAAGCGGAACGGCGATTTTGGAGAAGTCTTTGATGAATCGGCGGTAATAACCAGCCAATCCCAGAAAGCTACGAATTTCTGAGGCGTTGCGGGGTGATTCTGTTAGGCACAAAAAGGCCTCAGTCAAACCTGTTCTACATCTGAGGGGGAGATTTATAATCAAACCTGTTGATGCATTTGAAGGTTAAATTTAAGGCCTGTTATATGTCTTATTGAAACCTGAAAATGATTTGCAATATCAGTCTAAAGCTGTTCTATATGTTGCATGTGTTGCAACTAAGACAGTTTGTCCAAGCTGCTCTGTCTGCTGAACAGGCTGGACATAAACTGTCTACGCTGCTCTACACTGTTGAGCAGCTTGGGCAATTTTAAAGTGTTCTGTTCTTTGTGAACAGAACCTGTTCTTTGTGAACAGGCTAAACACTTTATGGAATATGTTTCCAAGTCATCATGTATTGTTTTTGATTACAAGATCAGTTTACAAAGTCGAAGACAAAGTGGAAAACAGAATTGCTCAGCCTGCCCAAGCTGTTCTGTAACATGAAGACAAAAGGTTATTTGAAAAAGGGTGACATACCTTTTTCTTATATCAAAATAGGCCTTTACAAGGAAGATGTTTCAACAAGACTTCTCCTTTTTCATTCCGTCCAATGAAGATGTTTCTCTTAGATCCTCTGAGTGGGTATAAAAGGAAGCTTCTAAGGACAGAAAGAGGTGTGAAGAAAGCTAAGTGCTGAAACCAAGAGTGAACGTGCAAGTGTGATTTTCATGCATGCAAGCCTTCTGTGTAAAACAGTATCTGTGTGTCTAAGCTGTTTTACATAAGTTGTTCCCTTAAGTCTTGTAAACACAGTGAGTGCTTCTTAGTGAGTGTATTCATTGTATACTAGTTTGAGTTTGTCTTAGACTAGTGAACATACTGTTGTATCTGTCATCTCAGCTTGAACTATTCCGCATTCAAGCTTGTTTGTAATTAACAAATTGTTGATAATACATACAAACATTGAGAAAATAGTGTGTAGTTTGTAAATAGCTGTATTCACCCCCCCTCTACAGCTTATAACTATATACTTTGGGAACCTCTCGGGACCTACAACTGGTATCAGAGCAGTTTAGAGTGTGTGTCATTCTAGATCTCTCATTCTCCCAAGTATCCATGGACAACAGTGCTGCAAATTCTTCTTACTATGACAATGGCTCTATGGCAAAACCTCCAAATTAAATCATCAAAACTTCTCTGTTGGAGGTGCAGAATGATGCTCTATTTAGAGAATCTGGATTGTACAACTGCCAGAGATAGTGATGGAGGGTCCCTATGTGCCAACCTCTGTTACTACTATTACTCCAGCGGTGAAGGAGCTGCTCCTAAATTAGGACACTTGAGAAACTAAAGCTCATGGTCTGTGAAGACAAGAGACTGGTGGCTCTGGATGCAAGGCCAGAAAACAATCTGGTCATTTCTCTTCCTGATGATGTGTTCAACAAGGTTTGAGAAAATGAAGACAGCAAAAGAAATGTGGGATACTTTGTGTACCGTCTATGATGGACCCACAATCACACTGGACAACAGGATCAACAATCTTGTTAGACACTATGAACTTTTCTTTGCTAAACCAAAGGAGACTCTCACTGAAACCTACACCAGGTTTACTACTTTAGTGAATGATCTCAAAGCTGTTGGGATCACTAAGGACAGTCTCACCCTGGTGAATAAATTTCTGGACATTCTACCTGAAGAGTGGAACTACTTCTCAACAATTCTAAGGAACTCAGGTACTATCAGAAGTATGGATCTAGTCAATCTGTATGGATCTTTACTGAATGATGAACAATCAAGGCAACAAAAGAGAAATGCCTTGGAAATGTCCAAAAGAGGTGCAACCTTTGTGGCTAATGTGAGACAGCCTGTAAATCAGGTGAGTGATGTGTTCACTCAACCTGATCAACAGGATGATGACAAGGAGGAAGTGTCAGATGAAGAAGATACTGCAGATCTTGCTGAACAGATGATGAGCAAATGATAGCTATGCTTGTCAAAAGGTTCAACAAGAAAAGGTTTGGAAGAAACATGCTGCAAGGAAATTCAGGTGCTGGCAAAAAGAAGGCATTTGATAAATCCAAGGCTGAGTGTTTCAAATGTGGCAAAAACTGGTACTATAGCTGCTGACTGTTGTCAAAAGCTGTGGTCAGTCATCCAAACCATAAAGACAAACAAGGATGATGGTTATAGGGTTAAGTACTTATGGCCATGGCTAAGCTGAGGAGTTGGAAAACTCAGTGCGTTCCAACCGCCAAAAGGGACTTATGGCAGAGACTTGTGATTGATGAGGAATCTGATTCATTGTCTGATGAAGAAGACAATCAATGTCTGATGGCCAACAGTTGTCCCATCAACAAGCCAGTTTCAAACAGGATATGGCTGAAGCTGAAGCTTTCAGCAGCTTAGAGAACTGGAATCCTACTATGATGTATAAGGTTCAAAATTTTATGGCTTACAAGTTCTGAAGAAAAAGTTAAAATGTTTGAAATATGCTTGTTGATCTAAAAGCTGCTGTTGAGAAGCATGATGCTTTACTATCTGAAATCTCTAAGCTTAAAACTGATCTTAAAACTAAATCTAGTAAACTGGACGCTTTCCATAGTTGGAAACTGAGCTTGATGAATTTTAAAAAACATCAACTCTCTTTTATGGAAGAAAAGAGAGAAAACAGATATAAAGCATGCTAGCTTCAAAAGATAGTTGACTCTTGGTGCCAAATCCGCACAAAAAGTCAGCCATTGATAAAGTCAACAGATTCCTGCACAAATCCAAGCCTATCTTGGAGGGGATCTTGACACAGCAGCTTCCATTGTTGAGATCAATAATCTGAAAGAAGATTTATCCACTCTTGGTGAACTTCCAAACACATTCATTCAAAATGTTACAAATGTGGGAAGAAGACACATCTGGCCAAGGATTGTCCTGAATCTGAGGACATGAGGCCTGTTGACTCTGCTGTTTCCACCACAGCTGTTACAAGCAGTGTTGGAAATGTCACAGTCACTGAAAGTGGTATTCAAGCTGAATCCATTCAAATAGGGAATATTAGTGTGGATATTTCAAGTCCATCAACAAATGTTGATGAAGTAGGAGAACTCATCTCTGTGATAAGTTCCCCTAAAATGACAATAATTCTTTATCACTCTGCAGGAAAAAACAACCTTCCCAGGTTTTGGTACTTGGACAGTGGCTGCTCAGGGCACATGACAGGTTTTAAAGAACTGCTGAGTGATCTCAGGCCTGAAAAAGGGCCAAAAGTCACCTTTGGTGACAATGTACAGGGATCCACTGAGGGATATGGAACTCTTAAAGCTGGTGCTGCAGTGTTCAAAAGAGTAGCCTATGTGGTTGGGTTAAAACACAACCTTGTTAGCATAAGCCAACTGTGTGATGCTGGCTACAAGGTTAACTTTGATGAGCACCTGGGTTACATATTGGATTCCCAAGGCAAAGTTGTGCTATGTGCTCAACGAAAGAAAGGTGTATATGTTGTGGATATGCATTCTGCTGACCCCTCAACTGAAACCTGTTTTCTCGCAAGAACAAATGCTGATCTAAACTGGCTATGGCACAGAAGACTGTCACATTTGAACTTCAAGAACATCAACAAACTCTGTAAGAAAGAGTTGGGACAGGTTTTCCTTCTATGACTTTTGCTAAGGATAGATTATGCACAGCTTGTGAGAAAGGCAAGCAGAGAAAAACATCTTTTAAATCCAAACATAATTTCTCTATTGATACTCCACTCTTCTTAATCCATATGGACTTGTTTGGACCTGTTAATGTCCCAAGTCTAGGAGGAAGAAGATACACTCTTGTAATGGTTGATGAGTTCTCCAGGTACACATGGGTGATCTTTCTAAAGAGCAAAGGAGAGGCTGCTAGAGATATTATTGGATTTGTCAAAAAGATGGAAATGCTGAACTCTGCCCAAGTAAAGCAGCTTAGAAGTGATCATGGTACTGAGTTCAGAAACAGTACTCTTGAAGACTTCTGTGAAGAGAAAGGAATCACTCAAAACTTTTCAGCTGTAAGAACTCCTCAACAAAATGGAGTTGCTCAAAGAAGAAACCGAACTCTCATTGAAGCTGCCAGAACCATGCTGTGTGCATAAGGTTTACCTTCATCATTTTGGGCTGAAGCTGTTAACACTGCCAGCTTCACCCAAAACAGATCCTTAGTGGTGAAAAGATTCAACAAGACTCCCTATGAGCTGCTCAAAGGGAGGAAGCCAAATGTCAGTTATTTCCATGTGTTTGGATGTCCCTGTTTCATTCTGAATCAAAGGGACCAGCTGTCAAAGTTTGAACCTAAAGCTGATGAAGGTGTGTTTGTTGGCTACTCTGCTATCTCCAAAGCCTACAGAGTATACAACAACAAAAGAAAGGTGATAGATGAATCTATCAATGTCACCTTTGAAGAGTCCATCAGAATCCTCCACCAAAGCTGTTCCTGAAATCAGTTTCAGGAGAACTTAAACTTTGATGATCTGATGCATTCATACAATAAGAGCGACTCAAAAGCTTTCCACTACAACCCAGTGTGGAACCTGTTAGATCATGATGGACATGATGTTGATTATTGTCAAATACACCCTGTGTGAATAAAAATGTACTGACTTAATTACAACTCATGTCCAGAACCTATCATGGCTGATTTTCCCAGTTCCTCTGGCCTGATTATGTTCAACGTGGTCAGAACATGTTCAACAAGTGAACAGGCTCAAAGAACAACAGTGTTCTGAAATCTTGAGAGCTGTTCAACAAGGAACCTGCTGAAGATGTTAACAACTCAGGTGAATCATCATTGAAAAATGATCCTAAGTGGATCAGGTGTCACCCCAATGATCAAATAATTGGTGACATCAACAAAGGGATACAAACAAGGTGGGACAGCTTAGGGAACTTTTGTATGTTCTCTAGTTTTGTTTCACTGATAGAGCCAAAGAAGGTAGATGAAGCACTAAAAGATGCCAATTGAATCACTGCCATGCAAGAAGAGCTTAATCAGTTTGAAAGAAACAATGTATGGAAGCTGGTCCCTGCTCCTAAAGGTAAAACTATAATTGGCACTAAATGGGTTTTCAGGAATAAGATGGATGAGCAAGGTCATGTCATTAGAAATAAGGCAAGACTGGTTGCTCAGGGCTACAGACAGGAGGAAGGAATAGATTATGATGAAACATTTGCTCCTGTGGCCAGGCTAGAAGCAATTCGTTTGTATCTAGCCTACGCTGCTCATAAGAGCATTAAGGTATTTCAAATGGATGTGAAGAGTGCATTTTTGAATGGGAAGCTGCAAGAAGAAGTTTATGTCAAGCAGCCTCCAGGTTTTGAAAATGAACAACATCCAGGTTTGTCTATAAGTTGGACAAAGCTCTCTATGGTCTCAAACAAGCCCCTAGAGCCTGGTATGACACTCTTACTGAGTTCCTTATGAGCAATGGGTATTCCAGAGGTAAAGTGGATACTACACTGTTCATAAAGAAGGTGAAGTCTGACATTATGCTTGTTCAAATTTATGTGGATGACATAATATTTGGTTCTACTAATGAGCAGCTATGCAAGAATTTCTCATTACTCATGAAATCTAAGTATGAAATGAGTATGATGGGAGAACTAACTTTCTTTTTAGGATTACAGGTTAAACAAACCTCAACTGGAATTTTTATAAATCAAAGAAAGTACACTTTAGATCTATTGAAAAAGTTCAAATTTGATCAAAGTTCTCCTATTAAAACCCCAATGGCAACCAATGTAAAATTGGATGCTGATGCCAGTGGCAAAGCTGTTTCAGTAACAGCTTACAGAGGCATGATTGGGAGCTTGCTATACTTAACTGCTAGTAGACCTGATATTATGTTTGCCACCTGTCTGTGTGCTAGGTTTCAAGCTGATCCAAAGGAATCTCATCTAGCTGCTGTTAAAAGAATCTTCAGATACCTGAAGGGTACACCAGGTTTAGGTCTTTGGTATCCCAAAGACTCAAGCCTTGAACTAACAGGCTATTCAGATTCTGATTTTGCAGGCTGCAGGTTAGATAGGAAAAGCACAACAGGTGGATGTCAACTCCTTGGTGGAAAGTTGATCAGTTGGAGTAGCAAGAAGCAGAACTCAGTGTCCACTTCTACTGCTGAAGCTGAGTACATTGCTGCTGGAAGCTGCTGTGGGCAGATTCTGTGGATGCAGCATCAGCTTGAAGATTATGGCCTTGTGTATAGGAAAACTCCTATTCTGTGTGATAATACAAGTGCCATAGCCATCTCCAACAATCCAGTATTTCATTCAAGAACAAAGCATATTGAAGTCAGACATCACTTCATCAGAGATCACATTCAGAAAGGTAATGTGGAGGTAAGTTTTATTTCCACAAATGAACAGCTTGCAGACATTTTCACCAAACCTCTGGATGAAACAAGGTTTAATTACCTTGTCAGCAAGCTGGGCATGTTAAACAAGAGTGACTAAGTGTTTCTCAAAGGTCTAAGAATTTGTATGTTTCACACTGCTCAAGTTTCTCTGAACAGCTTAGGCAGAACAGGTTATACATGTTCTGTACTTAGTCATTTGTCTGAAAAACTTGAACAGCTTGAGCATACAACAGGCTGAACAAAATCAGTTTATTCGTCCAGCCTGCTCTGGTGGTCCAATCTTCACCCTGTTCACTTCTTCACACTGTCTTACAAGCCATTGTCTTGTAACCTGTTCAACTATTGAACACAACCTGCTCTTACAAAAGAGAGCAGGCTGAAGGCACAGTTTGAGGAATGAACAGCTTGAAGACTGAACAGCGTGTGTTGACCCAACTTATCACAAGTTTGACCAACAGCTTGGACCAACAGTTTTAATTACCTTTCTTCAAACTTAAGTTACTTAATTTATGTTTTATTTAACTTAATTACTGCGGATAATGTGGGTTACGTGTGTTAGTGATTAAAAAGGTCAAGTGGTCTGACAAATGTTTCTGACATGGACAACCGTTCCGTTTTCCGTTAACTAACATTTCAAATCGAACCGCCCAAACCTTCTCTCTCATACACTCACATTCAAATCCTATAAATACCAAACCACTGTTTCATCTTCGTCTTCCTCATCATTTCCAGAAATCCTCAACAACCCTAAAAATCGACTAAGTGTCCTCTGCTTCTTCAAACCTTAAGAATTCCCAAATGGCTCACAGACCTAATCCTTTCTCCCAGTGTTTGTTGGTGAGGATGTTGTCAAACACTCATCAATCACCACAATGCTGACCATTAAGCCCACCAACTACATTTCCAATCTCACAATCCCCAAAAACTATGTGGGGAAGGGCTATGACCAAATGGTGGAATTTCTGAAAGTTCATCCGTTGAACTACGCCATGACTGCATCTCCTGGTGTCCTGTACCAGGAGATGGTGTATGAGTTCTGGTATACCTGTGCCTATATCCCAGAAACCAAAGTCATCAAAGGCACCATACTCAATGGGACTCAGACCATTGAGATCAACACTCATCTGCTCAGGGAAGTTCTTCGACTCCCTGTGGTTGCACAATATGATCGACCACAGCCTGAAGATGAACAGATGAAGAATCTGCTGCACTTTTGTGGTGTAACAGAACCAAAAATTGGAGCAACACTGTTCAGGAAGGACCTCTCTCCTACCTACAGCTTCTTATTCGCCTCTGTGGTGATGTGCTTCAGCAGCAAGGTTGGTTCCTTTGACCAACTGAGCCGTGATGAAATCCCTGTAGTTCTGCAGCTTGTGGATGGAACTACCATGGACATGGCCAAATGGATTTTTGTGAATTTGAGGAACCTGGTGCAGCAAGAGTCAAGACCAGCTGCTGTTCGCTATCCCAGGTTTCTGAGCCTCATTTTCAGACATATTTGTGGTGAGCATCTATACAACTCTCAGCCTTTACTTAAGTCTGCTGCATTCCCTGTCATAGGGAATAGAGTTTTCTATACCCCAGTTCTACCTAATGAGCCTCCTCTATCCACACCAATGAGGAGGTTGTTAGGTTTGGTGGAAGGACCCTCTGCTGTGAGGGTGGATCCAGAAGCTGCTGCTCCCACCAGAAAATCCAAAGCCAGGTCCAAACTTGTAAAGAGGACCCTGGCAACTGCTGAAGCTGGGCCTGTGAAAAAGAAGGCCAAAACAGCTCAGTCTGAGTCTGTTCCTTTAGCCTCTGTGGCTGAGGAGGAGCAGATTCTTCACCCTGGTTCATTTGTTGAGCCTGAAGCCTTAGTGGCTGGTGCCTCTGTGGCACAAGAGACCATGGAACAGGTTAGCCCCACTGTTCCTAACCCAGTCTCACATCCTGTCCATACAGATCCTCTCCCCTCTCCACAATCACCCACTTCATCCATTCACTACCAACGCAAATCTCTCTCCAAAAAGAAACCAGCCCAAAGAACCACTTCCTCTGTTCCCTCTCAACAGGGTTCAGTTGTAAAAGAAGCAATCCCTGCTGCCTCTCCTATTTTGGGAGAAGGTTCAGCTCATTTGGAGCCTGCTTCACTCCAATCTGAGTCTACCCAGAGTCAGCCTAGACCCTCTGGTTCCTCCCAACAGGAACCAGTTGTACAAACGGAGATACCCACATCAACTATCCCAGCCTCCCAACAGGCTGAGGATATTGAAAGACAGGAGTCTTCTCCACTCCATACTGTGTCCACACTGTCCCCCACTCATATCTCCTCACACCCTGAGTCTGCACGAGGTGTCCACGCTGCTGATATAGACCAATCAGTAGCTCAGCCTCAAACTTCTGCTCCCCATGATACAGCTGTTCTACACCAAACAGCTGCTGAGGGACCAACAACCCAAGCTGATGAACCTCAGGGATCATACCATCCCTCTGGTGAGGCTGCTCCCTTCATGCAAATTCCATCAGCAGATTTCACCACTGCTGATGTTGAAATGCATATCCCATCTCCCAATGATGAGGTGCCTTTAGACCAAGGCACTGCAGAGGGAACCACCACTGGTCTTCATGAGGGTGTTGCAACACAAGCAGCATCTGAAAGGCCCCAAACATCATCCCCTTCTCCTGGTGATGCAGCTACAGCCGCTGCTGAAGGACCTCTTGATCCCTCCAACCTGGGCCATCTTACTTTTGCCCAGGCTATGGAGCTTCTGTCCAAAGTCCCTCTTCCATCTCCATCACATCCTCAAACACCAGCTTCATCATCATCTTCTCCATCTACCCACTCAAAACAATCTACCCATACACCTCCATCTCCCAAAGACTTGTCTTTGAAGGATCAGCTTTCTATGCTGACCAACAAAGTTAGTTCTTTGGAAAACACCATGAACTCTCTACCCTCCATCATATCAGACTCTGTGTCTGCACAACTTTAGGGGTTCTTTGATTCGTTCAAGGCCTCTTTACCTACCACTCCACAGCCTGATCATTCTCCATAGCTGTTAGCACTCACTGCTCAGCTGCAAAATGTATCCACCTCCCTCTCCTCTATTCTTTCCATTCAGCAGGACTCTGTGTCCTCAATGACAGCTATTTCCCAACAGCTGTCATCACTACTTACTTCTTGCACTTCTACTCTTCCTGCCACTCTGGCCAGCCTGACCACCTTAATTGGCTCCCTATCTAATACTGTGTCTTCAAACCTTGGTGATGTGCAAGATTCTCTCGAAGTACATCTTGCACAGCTTCAAAGTTTGCTGTTCACAGCATCTGATAGGGAAAACATAGTTAAGCTGACCTCCCTAGCTGCTTCTCACTCCTCTTCTCTTCAGACCTGTCTTTCCCAGATTACTGAGGTGAAGGATAACTTGGCTTACTTAGTGACTAGCCTTGTTGGTCCTAAACCTTCTACTAAACCTGCTGGCAAGCCTGCTGACTTTGTGTCTTCAGGTAGACCAGGTGTTGAAGTCGCTGCTTCATCTCCTTCAAAGGGGGAGAAGTCATCTGCCTCGAAGACTAAGTCTAAGGGGGAGAAAACTTCTTCTCCTAAGGAGATACCAGTGTCTGCAACTCACACTGGTCAGCCAGCAGATGTCTTTGAAACAGGTACGGCTGAAGGTGCCTCTCAAGCTGCTATGCCTACTCAGGCTGTCTCTCCAAACCCTGCTCAATCTAAGGGGGAGGAAGTCATTCCTGAGGACAGGCCTAGCAGTAAAAGGAGGCACTTAATTTTAACTGAAGAAGAAGAAGAAGAAGAAGAAGAAGAGGAAATTCCTGAGGCTGCTGTCACTACAGCAGCAGCTAAATGAAAAGAAAAGGCAGCTGATGCTCCCATACAGCAGAAACAGGCAGAAATTCAATTTCACAAGGCCAGGGCTAAAGAAATGGGTCTTCCTATGCACAAGTACTTTGAGTTTAGAGAAGAACAGCTTCAAGCCCTGGAGGAATTGAGAAAAGAAGAAGAATCTGCTAAAGCTGCTAAATCCTTTGCACTCCAAGAAGCAAAGAAAATTAAAATGTCTACCTTGGAGGTGCAAAAGAAAATAATGGAAGCTGCCAGACAATCAGCAGGGGAGAAAGAGAAGGAAGTAGAGAAAGGTACTCAGGTCTCTGTGACCAAATCAACAGTACCCCATGCAAGAGCTCAATACCACTTTGACAACTTGGCTAAGAAAAAGTTTCATGATGTTGCTGAAAGAAGGCTAGCCAAGGAAGCAATTGTCAAAGCTGTCCCTGTATCAAGGAAAGGCAGTCAGTGAAAGCTTAAAATAACAAGGATGGGTGCAACAGGCCCAGAATTGGAAACTTATGACCACACTGATGTAGCTCAGATGGGATACAGGGAGTGGATTGAGCTGGCAGTTGCCCTGAGTGAATCAAAGTCTGAAACTGCTAAACAGATCAGGGCATATGTCAAGAAGTTGATGGAAAGAGTAAAGGATCTTGGCCTGATATCTAAAGAAGTTAGTGAAGGTGTCTTTGTGACACATCCAAAAATAAAGGCCAGGAGAACAAGGAAGGATACAGAGATGGAGCTACTCCTTACGCTGATTGAACAGGGCGACTATGCCATTGAAATAAAAGGAGTTGATCATAGTCTGCCTAAAGGAATAGAGTTTGAGGATGGCAAGATTATTGAAGAACCTGAGCTGGGGGCATTTTTTGTAGATCCCCTAACTCAGAAGAAGTGCTTCCAAAGAGCCTCAGAGCTGTACAAAGTTGATCTGAGACAACTTGCCGCCTTCAGACTTGCAGTTTCATTTAGGCAGTCTAGCAAATGGAGAGCAGCCATCTGGGATCAGCTCAGAGGCTTCTATGAAAGAGGAGAGCTCAATGATCCCAAGTTCATGATCATCAGAAGTGAAGTTGAGGAACTTGAGGATACAAGGGAAGAACTGGAAAAGATGGTTCAGGATCCTTCTCCATTGTAATGAAGTCCATCTGCCATCTGGGCAGGTGAAGAATGGAAGCTGTCCATCAGTTGGACAGGCTTACCATTATTTGCTCCCAACAAAAACAGTCCAATGTACATTAGTTGTACTCTATGTTACATATGTTGTAATTCTCTTTTACATTAGTTGTAAAATACATTAGTACATTAGTTGTACTCTTGTAAAAACATGTGTTGTTGTATGAAATCAAGAATCAGTGTATATATAAACTGATCTTTTACTTTACTGTAATGTTGTAATTTTATTTCAGCAAATGTACTGTAAAAATATATAGTGATTTTTGATAAAGACCAGCTTAGACTGGTTATTGCAAATAGGGGGAGATTGTTAGGCATAAAAAGGCCTCAGTCAAACCTGTTCTACATCTGAGGGGGAGATTTATAATCAAACCTGTTGATGCATTTGAAGGTTGAATTTAAGGCCTGTTATATGTCTTATTGAAACCTGAAAATGATTTGTAATATCAGTCTAAAGTTGTTCTATATGTTGCATGTGTTGCAACTAAGACAGTTTGTCCAAGCTGCTCTGTCTGCTGAACAGGCTGGACATAAACTGTCTACGCTGCTCTACACTGTTGAGCAGCTTGGGCAATTTTAAAGTGTTCTGTTCTTTGTGAACAGAACCTGTTCTTTGTGAACAGGCTAAACACTTTATGGAATATGTTTCCACGTCATCATGTATTGTTTTTTACTACAAGATCAGTTTACAAAGTCGAAGACAAAAGTGGAAAACAGAACTGCTCAGCCTGCCCACGCTGTTCTGTAACATGAAGACAAAAGGTTATTTGAAAAAGGGTGACAGACCTTTTTCTTATATCAAAATAGGCCTTTACAAGGAAGAAAGACGCAAAGTTGACATTCCTAAAATAGTTAAAGGCAATGCAACAGTAGACAAAGTAAAAAGACAAAAGTTCTGCACATGTGAAGACAAGTCTGCTTTTCAGAAAAGTGCAGAAAAGGTTATGTTGTCTTTTCAACAAGACTTCTCCTTTTTCATTTCGTCCAATGAAGATGTTTCTCTTAGATCCTCTGAATGGGTATAAAAGGAAGCTTCTAAGGACAGAAAGAAGTGTGAAGAAAGCTAAGTGCTGAAACCAAGAGTGAACGTACAAGTGTGATTTTCATGCATGCAAGCCTTCTGTGTAAATCAGTATCTGTGTGTCTAAGCTGTTTTACATAAGTTGTTCCCTTAAGTCTTGAAAACACAGTGAGTGCTTCTTAGTGAGTGTATTCATTGTATACTAGTTTGAGTTTGTCTTAGACTAGTGAACATACTGTTGTATCTGTCATCTCAGCTTGAACTATTCCGCATTCAAGCTTGTTTGTAATTAACAAATTGTTGATAATACATACAAACATTGAGAAAATAGTGTGTAGTTCTTTAAATAGCTGTATTCACCCCCCCTCTACAGCTTAAAGCTATATACTTTGGGAACCTCTCGGGACCTACAAGGAATATATCATTATAGTCACATTCTTTTTTCTACATTTCAACATAAAATTGTTGGTCGTCTCAACTATATTTAAAATGAGAATTATTTTATTATTTAGTTGGTTGAACAATCACATTATTTTCATTTATAAACTTAAATTGAAAGCAGTGAGTGATCCTCTGGTGAGTATCACGATGAGTAACTAATGTTATTTGATTATTTTAAAGTAATATATATAAATATATAATTTATGATCCCGCATTCCCGCTGCAACGCGCGGGTTAAACAACCTAGTAATTAATTAATTAACATAGTCTCAATTAACAAAGTCTACTGAATAGTAAATATTTATATTTAATTAATTTTTAAGTCGGTATCACTAAAATAAACTTTCTTGAAAGACTAACTTATATTATCACATAATCTTACACACCATCAATGTCTCAAATAAGATTTGAACCCACAGTACATTTAAACTTTTACTTTTGATATTAATTAATATTTAAAATGAGACATTGTTAAAATATATATCTAATTAATATTTAAAATGAGGTATTGTTAAAATGAGGCTTTAGTTAAGGAAAAATGGCGTCAAAATAGTTGTGTACTTTTGAGTATGTATTCATTTATGTAGTGTATATTTTTTTGTGCACGTTTAGTAGTCAAACTTTAAAAAATGTTTCAATTAGGTAGTTGGGTGACATGGAAACTGGCACCAACCGGTCAACCTGATTACATGCACGGGTTTTTCAAGAAAAATGACATCAAATAGCTATGTATTTTTTAGTTTGTATACATTTATGTTGTGTACTTTCTTTTGTACACATTTAGTAGTCAAAGTTTTACAAGTGTTTCAATTAGGTAGTTGGGTTACCTAAAAATCGATACCAACCGGTTATGATACTTATGTGGACATATTTTATGACATAGAATTAAGGGGAAATTTCATATATATCCTTGTAACTTTTAATATTACGCATATATCTTTGCAAAATTCCTTATTACATATATATCATTCTAAATATTTAAATCTCACGTTTATATCCAAATGACTATTTTAAATTTATTTTATCATTTAAAAATATTTTGAATACCTAAACTACCATCTTAAATTTCAACAAAAATAAATTAGAAAAATAAAAAAATATCATTTTCTAATTTAAATGAATAATAAATTAATTGAAAATGATATTTAATATATTTTTTTAAATGATGTAATCTATCTATACTATTAAAAGAGTAACTATACTTATTTCTGGTGAAGCCACGTGTCGTCGCTATGGATCGACACGTGGCATTTATAGATTTTAAAAATAATAAAGAAATTTAAATCAAATCTATCTAAATCTAATATAATCCACTTTTAATTTCAAATCAAATCAAATCAAACAAAATCTAATACTCTAGTAACTTATTAATTAAATCTATCCAAATCTAATATAATCCACTTTTATATTCAAATCAAATCAAATCAAACAAAATCTAACAATCTACTAGCTTAATAATTATAAGATAATATAATAAAATTCAAAAAATATATAAGAAAATAATTACTCTTCATATATATATATAGAAATATACAAAATTAATAGGTCATAATAAATAATAATATCATCTTATATACTTTTGGTTAAAAAAATAATATTTATATCTTTATCTTTTTATTTATTATATTTTATATATATTAAAAATATCCGCGTAATACGCGGGAAATAAACTATTTAAATTTAAAATAGTCATTTGGATATATATATATATATATATATATATATATATATATATATATGTGTGTGTGTGTGTGTGTGTGTGTGTGTGTAAGATTTAAAGGTTTAGAAGGATATATATGTAATGAGAAAGCTTGTAAGGATATCTAGGTATATATCCTTGTAACTTTCAATATTACGCATATATCTTTACAAAATTCTTTATTACATACATATCATTCTAAATATTTAAATCTCACGTTTATATCCAAATGACTATTTTAAATTTATTTTATCATTTAAAAATATTTTGAATACCTAAACTACCATCATAAATTTCAACAAAAATAAATTAGAAAAATAAAGAAATATCATTTTCTAATTTAATTCAATAATAAATTAATTAAAAATGATATTTAATATTTTTTTAAATGATGTAATTAAATTT
The DNA here is from genome assembly GCA_020465985.1 of Centrapalus pauciflorus. Classification (NCBI taxonomy): domain Eukaryota; kingdom Viridiplantae; phylum Streptophyta; class Magnoliopsida; order Asterales; family Asteraceae; genus Centrapalus; species Centrapalus pauciflorus. The sequence goes on along the minus strand of JAANYP010003578.1, from coordinate 48,331 downwards.
AAAATAGTCATTTGGATATATATATATATATATATATATATATATATATATATATATATATATATATATATATATATATATATATATATGTGTGTGTGTGTGTGTGTGTGTGTGTGTGTGTGTGTGTGTAACATCCTATTTTCGAGATAATTGTGTATAATTATTTTAGTGGATAGTTAAATAATTATTATCGTGTTGGACCAATGAGATCCCGAGTAGTGGATTATGTGTGTCTGGTTTATGAGTTACGTGTCTCCGAGTAATTAATTTAGTGGATTAATTATATATTTGGATTCGTGAAATTAATCGAGTTCAGTGGATTTTAATTGGGAAAAAGGGGTATCGGGTTCGGGTTATTGGATTGGAGCCCGTCGAAAGGTGGAAAATATATACGTGCGTTTCTTTTCTTTTATTTCCTTAATTGGAAACCTAAAGAGTGTGTGAAATGGTGTCTATGCATGAGTTCCAGCAGCAAGATCAAGCTTTAAGATCCGAATTGGTTGCTGAATCTTGGTCTTCTTCTCCATCCTTGTGTTCTTGAGGGTTTGAGGTAAGAATCTCTAATTTTGCTTCTAAAATTAAGTCATGTGTTAACCAAGTTGTGGGGGTTAATTGCAAATCTGTTTTAGGGAAGTTATATGTTGATTTTGGGAAGTATTTTAGGGCTGAGAGTCGATTTGGGGGAGCTTTAAGCTCCTGGACAGAACTGGTCGACGAACAAGGCAGAAGCCACACTGCAGGGGACGCGGTCGCGATCCTGCAGTCATGGTCGCGACGAGCTGGGGCCGAGCGTGGCCGCGATGAAGGCCGGGGAGCGGGCGCGATGGCCTTGGTTGGGGCCGAGGGTTGTTCGGGTCTGGGCCGAGTTCTATTGCGGTTTTTGAGTCAGGCTTTGGTCGAGTTTTGAGGGTTGGCGTGGGACTACTTTTGGGTTTGAGTTGGGTTCATTATGGGTTTGTTATGTGTATTCGTTAGAATTGGGATTTGTGTTAACAGTTTGGGATCCGTGTGATTTTAGGGACGAGTCAGCGAGTTGAGCCGAGCCAGAGACTCCGGGATTAGTGGATCGACCAGGTGAGTACCCGAGTTCTTTTCTAAAACCGCGGGACCGTTTTACGAGTCATAATTGTGTAGCTAGCTTCGTGTATGTGTATATTTTGTATTGTGAATGAGACAGGGATACGAGCAGCAGGTATGATATCGTTCTTACATATGTGTTATATGTGCTTGAGATGAGATCCAGTCTAGGGGTCCGTGATGAGTTTCCATACGGACGGTGATTCGCGATGAGTGATCGCGCGGGTTGACTGTCCCTAACAGTCCTTGGGGCGGGAATACACGGCAGGGCCTGTGTGTTCATACCTGCTTTACATTGTCAATTGCCTGTGACAGGGATCTTACGATGTGTGTAGGTGCTACGTGTAAGTGTGTTATGTGTTTATTGTGCAGAGTCTAACCCTCGCGTACTCACGAGCTTCCAAGCTTACGTATTCGAGTCTACCATGTTCAAGGGATCGGAAAAGAGATCGGTAGCTGAGTTTGCTGATCTGGAACCAGGAATTATCTGGAAAGCCTTGTGTTAGTTTTGTGTAATGATTTGATCAGTACAGCTTATGTTAGCACCTTTTGGGCTTATGTAATTAGCGGATTTTATGTTAATAGTGTTTATGTGAAAGTTTTAAATTATCATTGATTTCAGTTTATCGTGTGAGATGTGCATGATAGAGTTATTGAGATATTGCCACCTATGTATTGTATTGACGTGGCATTTCCGGGTTCGGGGTGGGTGTTACATGATGGTATCAGAGCTTGTGGTTTGAAGTCTGAGAATCGTTAGTGGATGCTTAACTTAAACCTTGTTTCGATCCGTGGGGAATCCATTGCGATTGATTTTAGTGGAATTAACTAACCTGGCTTAGTGTGTAACGCTGGGTGATTTATCTGTCGCTTAATTGTTTTGGTTTTTGTAGATCGTCATGACAGATCAAGGCAAGGAATCCGGCGCGGGTAAGCCGGCAGGGGACGAGTTCATTCGCAGGTCAGATCTTCTGGAGGTATTGACAGAGTTCTACAGGCAGCAGGGTTTGGGTCCGAGTCCGGGACCGGCTGTTCAGCCGATAGTGATAGAGTCTGGTGCTGGTGCTTCGTCGTCTACTTCGCGGAGGGGTGGGTCCTTTAAGGACTTTATGACAGGAGATCCACCCCAGTTCAGAGGTGAGGGTGAGCCAGGGATGGCTATGGCATGGGAACGTGAGGTAGAGGCTGCTTTTGGAGTTGCCGCCACGAGTACAGTCCCAGAGCCGTTGTGTTTCCGTTGTGGGAGGCCGGGACACAGAGTGCGAGATTGTCCAGAGTCGGGACCAGCGGTGCACGGTATGATTCTAATGGGGCCAGAGCAGAGCCGTCGTCATCCAGTCGTCACGATACTAGGGTGCGGGGTCGGGTCTTCAGGCGACTGCAGAGGAAGCTCGAGATGCTGTTGATATGGTATCGGGTATGTAATTCTGAACTTGCTTTGCATGTGTGTTCAGTCATGGGGTGGACCGTCGGTATGTGTTTGTGAGATTGTGTGTGTTCTGTGCGTGCAATTGCCTTGTTATGTTTGTGATTATGGGATTCAGTGGCAGAGGTGTGGGATTGTTGGGGTATGTATGTGGAGTCAATGTGCTAGATTCGGGTTTATTGTGATCAGGGCTTTCGAGTTCAGAATTGTGCTATGTCAGTGAATTAATCTTGTAGAGTTATGTGAGTTATATGAGTAATTCTTGCGAATGTGTTTGTGATATGCTAGTGGATTGATCATATTGATAGTATATTATCATATTGATAGTGGATTATTATATTGATGGTGGATTTAGGTTCTTGTGTGTGTTTATCCAGATCTGTGATATTGCGTTTAGTGATTCGACGAAGATGTTCTAATGCGTTGCCATGAGTGGATTTGATGATTTGTTGTGTTAGTGGATGATCCACATAGAGCTATGCGAGGATGTGATGAAAGAGAACGAAGATTGATGGATTGAGATCATATGCGGACCGAGTGGCTTATGAAGTGACGCCACGAGAAGACTCTGCGAATAGAGGATCTACCAGTTACAGATATGCGAATTAGGGGATTTAACTTAGTTATTAGTGGATTGATTAACAGTGAAGTGAAGATGTGTAATAGTGATGATTATGCCATTCAGAGTTCAAATGCGAATTTAACAGAGTTGTTAATAATTATATCGAGAGTTATGAGTGAGGTTTCGGGGATATAATATAAGAGATGTGTAATTGCGAATGGGCTTGCGATAGATTCCGGGGACGGAATCTTTTTAAGAGGGAAGGATTTGTAACATCCCATTTTCGAGATAATTGCGTGTAATTATTTTAGTGGATCTTTACATAATTATTATCGTGTTGGACCAATGAGATCCCGAGTAGTGGATTATACATGTTGGGTTTATGAGCTACGTGTCTCCGAGTAATTAATTTAGTGGATTAATTATATATTTGGATTCGTGAAATTAATCGAGTTAAGTGGATTTTAATTGTGAAAAAGGGGTATCGGGTTCGGGTTATTGGATTGGAGCCCGTCGAAAGGGTGGAAAATATATACGTGCGTTTCTTTTCTTTTATTTCCTTAATTGGAAACCTAAAGAGTGTGTGAAAGGGTGTGTATGCATGAGTTCTAGCAGCAAGATCAAGCTTTAAGATCCGAATTGGTTGCTGAATCTTGGTCTTCTTCTCCATCCTTGTGTTCTTGAGGGTTTGAGGTAAGAATCTCTAATTTTGCTTCTAAAATTGAGTCATGTGTTAATCAAGTTGTGGGGGTTAATTGCAAATATGTTTTAGGGAAGTTACATGTTGATTTTGGGAAGTATTTTAGGGCTGAGAGTCGATTTGGGGGAGCTTTAAGCTCCCGGACAGAACTGGTCGACGAACAGGGGAAAAGCAACACTGCTGGGGTCGCAGTCGCGATCCTGCAGTCGTGGTCGCGACGAGCTGGAGCCGAGCGTGGCCGCGATGAAGGCCGGGGCGCGGGCGCGATGGCTTGGGTTGGGGCCGAGGGCTGTTCTGGGTGTGGGCCGGGTTCTGTTGCGGTTTTTGAGTCAGACTTTGGTCAAGTTTTGAGGGTTGGTGTGGGGTTGCTTTTGGGTTTGAGTCGGGTTCAATATGGGTTTGTTATGCGTGTTCGTTAGAAATGGGACTTGTGTTAACAGTTTGGGATCCGTGTGATATCATGGACGAGTCAGCGAGTTGAGCCGAGCCAGAGACTCTGGGATTAGTGGATCGACCAGGTGAGCACCCGAGTTCTTTTCTAAAACCGCGGGACCGTTTTACGAGTCATAATTGTGTAGCTAGCTTCGTGTATGTGTATATTGTGTGTTGTGAATGAGACAGGGATGCGAGCAGCATGTATGATTCTGTTCTTAAATATGTGTTATATGTGCTTGAGATGAGATCCAGTCCGGGGGGTCCGTGATGAGTTCCATACGGACGGTGATTCGCGATGAGTGATCGCGCGGGTTGACTCTCCCCAACAGTCCTTGGAGCGTGTATACACGGCAGGGCCTGTAGCCGGTTCGCGCCCGTGCTACAGGGTTTTCGCTAACCACCGGTGTACACGGTCGTTAGCCGTGGAAGTGTCCACTCAGTGATATTGTGTGTAGGGCTTTGGATCTCATTCTGTGTGTTCATACCTGCTTTACATTGTCGATTGCTTGTGACAGGGATATTACGATGTGTGTAGGTGCTACGTGTATGTGTGTTATGTGTTTATTGTGCAGAGTCTAAACCTCGCGTACTCACGAGCTTCCGCGCTTACGTATTCGAGTCTACCATGTTCAGGGGATCGGAAAAGAGATCGGTAGCTGAGTTTGCTGATCTGGACCGGGAATTATCTTGAAAGCTTTGTGTTAGTTTTGTGTAATGATCAGATCAGTACAACTTATGTTAGCACCTTTTGGGCTTATGTAATTAGCGGATTATATGTTAATGGTGTTTATGTGAAAGTTTTAAATTATCAGTGATTTCAGTTTATCCTGTGACATGTGCATGATAGAGTTATTGAGATATTGCCACCTGTGTATTGTATTGACGTGACATTTCCGGGTTCGGGGTGGGTGTTACAATGTGTGTGTGTGTGTGTGTGTGTGTGTGTGTGTGTGTGTAAGATTTAAAGGTTTAGAAGGATATATATGTAATAAGAAAGTTTGTAAGGATATATACGTATATATCCTTGTAACTTTTAATATTATGCATATATCTTTGCAAAATTCCTTATTACATATATATCATTCTAAATATTTAAATCTCACGTTTATATTCGAATGACTATTTTAAATTTATTTTATCATTTAAAAATATTTTGAATACCTAAACTACCATCTTAAATTCCAACAAAAATATATTAGAAAAATAAAGAAATATCATTTTCTAATTTAATTCAATAATAAATTAATTAAAAATGATATTTAATATATTTTTTAAAATGATGTAATTAAATTTAAAATAGCCATTTGGATATATATATATAGATTGAGGTTCTACGGGGCACCATATGCATCGGGAACCAAATGGGAACCAAAAATGCATTGCTTGTTTACAAAGGGTGCATTAAGGGCATTTTGGGAATGCTTAATAATATATTGTTAAGTTATAAGAATTAATTTAATATTTATCATTTATTTAGGAAACTAAATTAAATGATCAACCACCTTCCCCTAAATCCATCCCCTTTTCTCTCTCTCTTTCACTTTCTCTTTCATGGCTAGCCTCTTCCCATCTCTCTTTCTCTCAACCAGTTTTCACAAGACAACCACTATTACTACCGCCAGACCCAGCACCACCATCGCTGTCCACCGTCGGTACCTGTGCGGCTGTGCATCGATGTTGACGAGAATTTGCTTGCGTCTGTTGACATGGTTTTTGAGTATCAGTTTTTTCACAAACAGTTCATTCTACGATTCTGTATCATGCTTATGACTAGTCAAAGAATTCTACGATTCTTTATTAATGTTGGTGGTTATTGCTTCCAAGAAATAGTTGGAGCATATGGTATTGGTTGTTTCAAAAATGATGCACAACAACAATGCATCACGACAATGATGAACACATTGAAGACGCTGATGAACACGTTTAAATTTCAGAGATGCAACACGAAATTAACACGTTTAAATGTCGAAAAGCATCACGATTTTGGTGATGCATAATGATGGAACAAAGACGATGATGAATACGGCCGAAATGCATCACGATTTTGGTGATGCATAATTATGGAACAAAGACGAGGATGAATATGGTCGAAATGCATCATGTTTGAAATTGAATTGGATGAAGATGCATCGTGTTTGAAGACGAATCCAATAAATTGGATGAAGATGCATCATGTTTTTCTAGATTCGGATAGAATAGTTTCTAAATTCAAGCATCTTCCTATTTTGCCCTTCCGCGCGCGAGAAGTTATGCACCCGTGCACCCATTTTCAAGTTAATTACCCTTTTGCCACTACAATCTGAACCATTAAAATTCAAGATTTAACGGTGCATACAGGTTCCCAAAGTGCACAATGCATACAGGTGCCTCATAGAACCTGTATATATATATATATATATATATTTATATATATATATATATATATATATATATATATATATATATATATTTATATATATATATATAAGATTAAAGGTTTAGAAGCATATATATTTATGTAATAAGAAAGTTTGTAAAATTAAGTATCATAACCGGTTGGTATCGATTTTAGTTAACCCAACTACTTAATTGAAACAATTTGAAAAGTTTGACTACTAAATATGCACAAAAGATAAGGACACAACATAAATGTGTACAAACTTAAAAGTACATAGCTATATGATGTCATTTTTGTTGAGAAACTCGTCCACGTAAACATGGTGACCGGTTGGTGCCGGTTTCCAAGTTACCCAACTACCTAATTGAAACATTTTTGAAAGTTTGACTACCAAATGTGCACAAAAAAAGTACACTACATAAATAAGTACAAACTCAAAAGTACACAACTATTTTCCCTATAATTAATACTTAAAATGGATAGTCACTTTTGATATTTAATTAATATCTAAGGGGTTGTTTGATTTGCATTTGAAAAGTGCTGCAACGTTTTGAAAACTAATAATCAAATAATAATTGCAACAAAAAATGTTATAGGATATTTAGTTTTTTTTGTTTACCTTCTGCTATTTGCATTACAATTACCAAATAATCAGTTTTTAAAGCGTTTGGATATGTGCTTTAACTTCTAAAATAACCAAATAATCAGTTATTAAGTAAATAAACTATATTTTTTAACTTATGAAAAAAGTGTAGTAGCATTTATTCTAAACGTTAATAATTTAATGAATGCAATCCAAATACTTTAAACGAATTGTTCGCGTTATTGTAATTTGCATCATAATGCAAAACCAAACACCCTCTAAAATGATATATTTTTTTAAGTAAGCCTCTTCATATGATATTATACTATATATCGACAAATACATGATAAATTTATCTCCTCTTTTCAATAGTTTATTTAATTTAAGATTGATTGTATATTACAAATATTTATATATGTATAGATGTAATAATCTCATTCACTTCGACACAACACACGTGTTTTAGAACCTTGTTATTTTCAATTTCATAATATTCGTTGTTGTATGCTCACCACTTATTATACATTACTAGTTATGGACCTGCATGATACATCGGGGTCATACGGGACATAAATATCTTATTGTGACAAACTTAATGAAAAAGATCAAACTGAAGAAACCGGTGATTGTACATGCACCTTCACTAGAATGTTCATTATTCAAATAATAGGTATTGCATTAAAAAATAATATACATAACTAGTTTATTAACCACATATCACCCGGATATTTTAATATATAGTTGTCAATATTAAATACATACTACAAGCTAAGAATTAAAACATAAAAATATTAATTTTGTTATAAAAATATAAGAACTACATTATTATTTGACATAAACTATAATTATTTTAGAATTCTAAATATATATGAATAATAATATGTTTTTTTTATCATCTTTAAACTTTCTATTATGTTGTAGTTGTCAAATACTTAAATATGAATATTTGGTTTGAATTGATTTTAAATCTTATTATATTAGATGTAAATTTTAAAAGATATGATTCAGATAGTATTTGTTATTGTAGAATATGATATGTCATGTGTTAATTGTTGGTGATGACACATGATATCACTATAAATAAGTAAAGTTATTCGTTTATTATTAGGGTTTATTATGAAAAAAAACATGTTTTCACATTTTTAGCGTTTTCGTCCCTACATGCTATTTTTTTTCCATAAAAAACCTCAAGTTAATTTTTCCTTTTTGGTTTTGTGAAACTTGGACATTAGATCCCGATTATAATTTGTGAACCAGGTTTCAAAAAACTGAAAAACCGGGTTCTAATGTCCAAATTTCACTAAACCAAAAAGAAAATATTAACTGGAGGACTTTTATGTAAAAAATATAACATGGAGGGACGAAAACACAAAAAATATGAAAACATGTTGGTTGTTTTCGTAATAAACCCTTATTATTATTTATAAATTATAAATTAGAATTAGGATTAAAACATGTAACATTTAATTTAAAGTTTGAAAATAAAAGAATTTGTTTTATAAATCAATTATTTAATTCTTGATAAAACATTTTAGGTAAATTAAAGGTTAAATTAGGAAGTATTTAAATCATTAATTATATTAATTATTTTTTTAGTTTATTTAAAATCAATTAGCTTCTTCAAAATCAATTATGTAAATTAATTGAAAGAGATATATTAGGCAAAATGAGCGGGAAAACAAAAATTAGGGGAGCTTAGAAAATGACGGTCATGAATTTTTTTTGTTTTATTAATAGATATAGATAGATTCCAATTCCAACATCATGTGTGTAAAGGAAGTACACACCCCAAAGATGAATTAGGGTTGCCACCTAGGATGGTTCCAAAATGAGAAACACCTCGTCACTTCCATCATTCAGAATGATGAAGAATTCCACCCTTAATTCGACGTCTACATCCCGAAGAAAGATACACATTTCTTTTTTCTTTTGTTTTTCTTAAACACACGTCACACACACACAATATATATATATATATATATATATATATATATATATATATATATATATATATATATATATATATATATATATATATATAGACACACACACACACACACACATAATATTTTTTATATTTATGTGAGAATATTTATATTTCTTAATTTAATTCTAACATTCCACATCAAGCTGAAGCGTATATATCATGAGCTCCAAGCTTGTTGCATATACATTAATTCAACCCACGGGCCTCGAAGAGATTTGGTAAGAACATCTGCCAGCTAACCATTTGAATGAACAAATTCAGTTACAATGATGCCATCAGAAAGTTTTGCTCTGATAAAATGGCAGTCAATTTAAATGTGTTTCGTTCTTTAATGAAACACTGGATTAGAGGCAATATGAAGAGCAACTTGATTGTCACATATAAGTTTCATTTGAGAGAGTTCAGAAAACATCAATTCTTCTAGAAGTTGCTTGACCCATATAAGCTCACATGTTCCATTTGTCATTGCTTGGTATTCGGTCACTACACTTGATCTTGCTACCACACTTTGTTTTTTTTTTTGCTTCTCCAAGAAACTAGATTACCCTCGAAAAGCACATAATAACTAAAGGTTGACTTTTGACTGAAAGGACAACCACCATAATCTGCATCCACATAGCTATGCACCTCTGTGTTCCCCTTATTCTCATATAACAAACCTTTTCCTAGAGCTCCTTTGATGTATTTAGAATACGCAGAGAAGATTCCTAATGAGTGTCGCACTAGGAATTTAGAAACCGACTAATTACACTTACAATATATATATATATATATATATATATATATATATATATATATATATATATATATATATATATATATATATATTAGTTTGAGTTACTATGAGATACCTAGCCTCCTATACATCTCTTGATATGCCAAGGGCTCCTCCTGATCTAGTAGAAACTTAACATTGGGATCCATTAAGGATTCAACTGGCTTGCAATCCGTTAGATGCACTTCTATTCTTCAAGGATGTCTAGTGTGACATCCTACTAATAATTACTTGCAATTCCCAAGATCCTGCTAATTAAACCTCATGTTTAACACAACCAACAATTTTATAATTAAAATTGAAATACTACAATTATAAGTTTATGCTAGAAATTTCGATACATGGTACAAGTCTATTCGTCTAATACATTCAAATTGAAATACAAATGTCTACCCAACCATACACATAAATAAAAGATAAATACCACTACGAAGTGGTGAGCTAAATCCTCTTACTAGTGCTTTGAAACCTAAGAGGACGGTCGAGCCGAGTCTTTTCCTTTGTCTGAAAACATAAATCCACCAGGGTAAGCTAATTTCTTAGTGAGTGAGCAGATAATACAATTTTTATACAATTATGTGCGTGGTGTGCTGCATGTTGTGCTTGCTTGAATAACAAGGACTGGTTGAATATGCAAATATGATGCGCGATTTTCTTATAAAGTAATATTGTTCCCGCTCTTGAGACACAAGGCATTAAAGATAAGATGAGGAGTTTACCCTGTACACACATTTAGTGGGGATCAACCATGTAATGGGCTAGCTACCAGTAGGCAACCATGTGTAACATTAGAGTATTATGTTGCTTAAGTGCTAAACATCAAGCAAATAAGTATTTTACAACTTAGACTGCAACCCAACACTGTACAATAGTGTTGGTGCTAAGTATGCGACTGAAAGCTGAGATACGAAGCCAACAGATGATTCTATTCATAAAAAGTATGATATGTATAAGGTTATCAGAAATTATGTTAGGAAACTAGCTCAAGTTGCTCATGTTTTAATGGAGCAAAGGTCAATGAAAGCTAAACTACAATTTAAATTCTCAAATTACATAATATGCAATAAAAGTAAAATCCACCACTCACTGTGATTGCTATGCCTGAGTTGCTGAGCAAGGATACAATGATTTCTATTGTTAAAATGTTAATCATTTAGCTTTATACTAATGGGTTATATGCAACCTTTTTGCAAGAATATGGTGTGTTCTTCAATTAAAAACATGTCTCGGATAGTGCTATGGCTCTGTATGATATTGCTAAAGTCTATGCATAAACGTGCTTGCTAGACTAACTTCGGATCCCCTAAGTTCGGATGACTCATCCAAACTTCAGATTGATTTAGACATTTTAGTCTTGACTGGCTTTTCCTTGAAATATTCTATCTTTTAAGAACGTGAGCCTCAGATATTATATATGAACTTCAAAAATACTGATCCGAACTTCAGTTGCTAGTAAAGACGATCATTGGACCATAAACTTTGGATGATTCATCTTCATCCGAACTTTGGATGTCCCATCCAAACTACGGATGTAACATCCGGTCTTTGGATGTCCCATCCGAACTACGGATGTAACATCCAGACTTCGGATCGTGTTTCTATTCCTCTCACGTCATTTCGCCCGCCCATTTCACTTCTATTCCGAAGGAAATGTGATTTGAACCCATGATACAATGTTAACGTGGCTAAAATTTCATAGCAAGATGCAAACTTTAGACGATACGAACTTCGGATGGACCCGAATTTCACATGGATCATCATCCGAACTTCAACACTTGAAGGTTATGGCTGTTCATAAAATTCCCATATTTCAAGTTTTATCATTTTTATACATGTACTATGATTGAAATCTATTGGTAATATTTTATACCATAAATGTAACACCCCAATAATTAAAAGGTAACTAACTTTGTGAAACAATTATAATTGTAAACTTAAATGCGATATTATGAATTAATTGTCAATTATTAGTGATAATTCCTATTATTGGGACTTGAATTATAAAAAAATAAAACGTCGGTTTGTTTTGAAATGACAAGAATAGGTAATGTACTTTGACAATTAAATAATGATTAGTATGACACAAGAATTGATTAATGCGGTGTTTGAATATATTTAGTATGATTATGCAATAAATGTGAGTTGTAGCAATATAATTGTATTTTAAATTAAAAGATGAATGAGGGTAGGGTAGGTTGTGTTAATTGGTGAATATTGGAGGGGTTGATTTGGCTAAAGGCCAAATTCTCTTTTCTTCCCCTCTCCAAAACCGTATGCACACACACACACACACACACATACACATTCATTTTCTTCTTGCAAATTAGAGAGAAAATAGGAGAAAGAGCTAGGGTTTTGCAAGGTTCATCACCAAAGTGAAGATTGAAGCTTAAGAATCACATTTTATGTCATCCTTGAAGGTATAACACTCTCCTCTACCTCCTACTTCATCTTCTTTCCTAAGTTCTTCATTTAGAAAACTAAACCCTAAGTGGGTTTATGTGGTAGAGTTGGAATGTGACTCAGATCTCAATTGTAGGTTAGTGCTTATTGTTTATATACGTATTTGAGTCATAGTATGTAGTTGCTTGGGTTGAATTGGTGATTCTGAGTGAGAACCCAAGTTGGAACTCCATTTGAGCTGCAATGGTGTATGGAGGTTGGACTGCGTTCAATTACATGCTTTATATGATAATTTATGAACCAAATATGTTATTTATTGCAATGGAATTGAATGGAAGCTAGTAGGAACTCATTTGTATTTTTGAAGGCTTAGTTTGGGTTTTGGCCACTTAGGAACTCAATTTGAGTTCATGTGAATTCCATGGAATGTTATGTTATGATTCTAATGTGTTTAGAAAGTATGTATTTATGTTATTAAAGTGTTTCCATGTATCGGATAACACAAAGCACGTGCAAAGACTCAACTTGGTGTTTTAAGTCTAAACCGCACACCACGTGTTTGGTGAAATGCCGCAATGAGTTCCTAAGCATTATGGAATTGGGTTTTAATGTTTAAATATGAATTGAATGCTTAAAAGTAACCTAAATGTGTCTAGTATTTCTATGAAATTGATTAGAAATAAATACAGGCTCAATTGAAGCTTGGTGTCATCGGTTGAAGTTTTTGGCCATTCTAGGACTCGATTGGAGTTCTTATGAATTCCATGGAATCACTGAATGTTATGACATGGTTCTGGTATTTTTAAAAGTGTTAAAGTGACCTTAATATGCTATAATTATTGTTGGTTAAGTCCCTCTAAAGTTACAAAAGCATTTATGGAAGTTTTGGGGTTGATGTGCATTTATGTCAAGAAAAGGAGCAGGCAGGCTGAACCAGCAGTGGTTATGGCATGAACACCCCATAGGTTATGCTCTTATCATGTTTCTGTCACAAAAATTGACTTTGCTTGGTCGGGGGTTGATGCTTAGGTCTTATACTTGCAATACACCGCTAAATTAATTGTTTAAAGGGTTTGAGAGCGTTTGATCAATTCCGGAACGCATAGGGCCTCATTTGTACTTAGTGCTTTTGGTTTGATATACCAATACTCTTAGCCCACTCTTAGGGGATTATATTGCATTCGGGGGCTTACGTGTACTCGTTGTGAATGCTTATAGGTGAATTGAGTCAAAAGGGGCTTGATTGCAAGCTTTAGCCATTCTCGGGACTATTGTAACATCATTGGAAGGCTTTGTAATCTTAGTAAATCAATCACTATGAGTTCTAGCATTAGCATTACATAATGACCATGTATCGTGTTGTTTACCTCATTGAACACATTGTTAATATTTTGATAGTAGATGCATATATACTCTAAATTCTCACATGTATGATTCTTTGGGCTTATGTGAGGAACCTTGGACCTCGCCATACTTGATATGATTTCATTTGATCTCACCTGGATATTCATGGATTATGTTAGACTAGCTCTAAGTCTAAATTGAGCAATACTTTGGACTAGCTCTAGGTCTAAATTGAGCGATATGTTGGGCTAGCTTAAGTCTAAATTGAGCAATATGTTGGGCTAGCTTTAAGCCTAAATTAAGCTCTCGATCATATTGGTTATTGAACATACTCGTTGATTATTGTTGCATGCATGTATATAATGTATCATTACTAATCTAGCAACTCATTCAACTTTGTTAACCCTTTAGTTGTTAACCTTTTCAGGAAAAAGGAAAGGGTCAGGCTGGACCATCTTGATAGTGGATTGGAGCTTGATTAGCGACTGCATTGTTTTGGTATATGGGTTGACATGCTTGGGGTTAGGATTTAGTGGACTTCCGTTTTGACTCACACATGGGAATGGATATAGCTTCTATTCACGATCATATATTTTTGATGTTTAGACATTGTAACCATTGGACTTTGATCCATGATTCACCACAATTTGCATATTGATAGGTAGTAAAGTGAGGAGAATCATGTTGATGGCTTTTGTATAATTGAAAATTTATTATTTGACCATAATTCCGCAAGTATTTAGCATTAATTATTGTTAATTGTTCGTGAAACATCTATATTGGTTGGAAGGGTGTTTCAATAAAATATGTTATTATGTAACACTTAAAACATTCTAAAACATATATTTAAATCCAAAAATGGTCATTTCTTTTTTATAAAACCTAAAAGCACTATAATACAAAAAATTCAGATTTCACAACTTCTAGCTGAAACTAAACACTAATATCGGTTGCTGTAGCTTTGTTTTCATTTCTTTAACACACTACACCAAAAATATACAACATGCAACCATAAGTTTGTCCTAAACTTTCAGAACAACTGTGGCCTTTCATGGCAAAAAATATCTACATAAATACTAAATCTTACCTTGAAATGCTTATAGATCCGTAATCAGCTCCTTACAACGATTCTTTTGCACTAATTCTTTACCAAATTTCTCGATAAAATTTAGATTTCTAGTGAGAGAGAAGGAGAGAGCACTGAGAGTGAGGGAGTGAAAAGAGAGAGTGTGTGTGTGGTTGTTGATAACGTGCAGACTTTGCACATCTTCTCACCTTATAATCTCACCTTTTTGAGACTTTTGCACTTTCACCCCTCAACTTTTGAAATTTAAATATTGTTCATGAAAACTTATACATTTTATAATCCTTAATATATAATAATCACCAACAATACCTTTCAAAACATTTCTTCATATTCGCATTAATTATCGTTAAAATATTTCTTAGATTACATTTCCTTATACTATAAATTGCATAGATTAAAAACTTAGATGTTACATTTAGTGCATAGTTCCTTTGTGATATTGAAATTCCATCCTTTGGCTTCGCAATTTCAATACCTAGAAAGTATCTGAGTCTGCCCATGTATTTCTTTTAGGAGATGCTTCAATAAATGGTTCTTTGGTTGTTGTATCACAACATGATCATTCCAATTTAAAACTATGTCATCGACGTATACTATCAAGTAGGCACAATGTTCCACTGAAAGGCGGTAGAAAACTGAATGATCTGCGTTACAATGTTTCACCCAAAACTTTTATACTACAAAATTGAATATCGTGAACTAGGTCCTGGGAGATCGTTTCAAGCCATAGAGAGACTTTCTTAGTCTACACACCAATCCCGACTCCCCCTGAGCAATAAACCTAGGTGGTTGCTCCATGTAAACTTCTTCTTTGAGATCAGCATGTAGGAATGCATTTTTTATATCTAGTTGGTAAAGGGGCCGATTACAAATAGGCACCATAGAGAGTAGAATATGAATGCTAGTAATCTTTGCAACAGAAGGGAAAGTGTCGCTATAATCGAAACCAAAGATCTAAGTGTATCATTTAGCAACTAGACGAGCTTTGAGGCGATCGATTTTGCCATATGGATAAACTTTTAGGGGTAAAAATCCAATGATATCCAACCACGATTTTCCCTGGAGGGGATGGACTAACTCCCAAGTTCCATTTGAGTGTAACGTCATCATTTCATTAGCCATAGCCTGACACCAAGCAGGGTGAGATACTGCTTCACCTGCAGTTTTTGGAATAGTAATAGAATCCAGAATTGCAACACAAGTAGAACAGGTGGGTGATAAAAGATCATAACTGACAAAGTTATATATGGGATAAGGGTTTGCAGTGGATCGTGTACCTTTCACTAGGCAATAAGGAGATTGTCATTTGACAGAATTGGAGTCGAGGAACCAATTATCGAAAGAGAAGAGTGATCATGATACTATGTAGGTGAATCTTCAAGTTCTTCTGGAGGAGAGGCAACTAGAATAGTGGGACAAGGACGTCTATGGTAGGTTTTCAATGGTGTCTCATGTGGAGGATCTTGAGTATGTGACGGACTAAAGATCAGAAGTGGAAGTACTTGGTGAATGTTGGATGTATCTTTTTGATCAATAGTAAAATATACTTGATAATCAAAATATGTTACATCAGCTGTCGTGAAGTATTTGTTTAGTCTAGGAGAGTAGCACTTGTAACCTTTTTGAAGACGGGAGTATCCTTGAAAGACACATTTAAGAGCTTTAGGGGCTAGTTTGTCTCAGTTCGGGTCTAGACAATGCACAAAGCATACAGAACCAATTAGATGAAGTGGAAGATGATGGGATAAATTTTGAAACAAAATAGAGAATGGAATTTGATTCTATACCACTGAGGATGACATGAGACTAATTAGATAACACGCTGTGATAATTGCATCTACCTAAAATTTTAATGGGAGAAGGACAAGTAACTGAAGAATGTGAGCAGTTTTACCTAGATGACAGTTTTTTTCTGCTGCATCATTTTGTTGTGGCGTTCTAGGACATGAAGATTCATGCGATATTCCTTGTGATGCCATAAAGTCGGTGAATGATTTGGAAAAATACTCTTGTGCATATCGCTTCTCAAGGCATGAATCTTTGTACCAAATTGAGATTTTATCTCATCACAAAAAGTTTGAAATATCGTAAATAGTTCATAATGACTTCTCAGTAAGAAAATCCAAGTAGGCCTAGAATAATAATCAATGAAGGTAGCAAAGTATTGAAAACCTAAAACTGAATCGACTCGATTAGGACACAATACATCCGTGAGAACAAGAGAAAAAGGGGAGTCGACTCTGTTATTGACGATTATAGGAAAAACACTACAAGCATGCTTTCCTACTTGACAAGACTCACATTCTAAATTAGACAAAGAAGACAGAATTGATGCCAATTTATTTAACTTAGAAAGAGATGGACGATCATAAAGGTGGTGAAGGTAGTGGGGTGATGTTATACTTGCTGCAATTGGGGGTGGAGATCCAACTAAGTATTAGTGTCCTTGTGACTCATGCCCTTCGCCAATCATTTGTCCAATGCTCAGGTCCTATAAAAAGTGATATTGGGTACTTATAGCACAGAGTCCCAGGACAATGATGGAATAGTTGAATCTTGCCTATCCCATTAACTGTAGTTTTGTTTCCATCGGCAAGAATGTCTGGAGGTAATGTATCTGAATATGTGAATTTAAAGAAAAGATGTTTATTACCACATAGATGATCACTAGCACCTGAGTCAATGATCCATGGGGATGGGAATTGGCTTTGTGTGAGACAAACAGAAGGATTATCAAGATGACTAGTAGTGAAACACCGTTTTTTTTACTTTTATCAACTAACTCAATATCCGCAACATAAAACTTCAAATCATAATTATAAAAATTCTTTAAGTTCAAACCTCAATTTTAGTGAGGATTTTAAAACAAACATAACCATCATATTACGTTAAAGTGAAATGTTAAATATTACAACCAAATCGAAAGTCTTGCGATCTACCCTTACCAAGTACAAGCTCAATGTCAGGATCTAGACTTAACTACCTAAGATTAACTGATTTGAATTGATCAGAGTATAAACCAATAATCTTGTATTAAATCAAAGTCTAATTAAGAAGTTTGCAGAATAACACTTAATTAATTTGATAAAAGCTTTCAGAATCAATAACAAATAAACACAAGTAATAATCAAAACTGCTTGTATTGCTGAATCAGAATGATTACAATCACCTCTAATCTGTTTGATTAGACGAAGAACACAAATTGTTCTTAGGGTTTTACAACCTTAGAGGCTTATGAAAAACTTAAACAAAAAGCAATTACAAACTTGAATATGCAGAAACTTCTTGTACAATAGAAAAACCTATTCTATGTATTTATACTGCTTTCTGATTTGTTTCCTTGAAGGACTCTGACTTCTCTGATAGTAGATATGCTGGAATCTTTGTGTAGATATCTTTTTCTGAATATCAGCACTTTCTGTTTATGAAATCGTTGAGCAGCTTGAATCTCTTAGCAGTTTGAGCAGGGCAGCTTGAGTGAAATTACTCTGGCAGCATGAACTTTTACACTAGCAGCTTGAGATTCTTCAACTAACAGCATGAACTTTGTACTTACATAGAAAAACTACTAACAGTCTGTGAAATCTAACTAACAGTTTGAACTTACTTAGAATATTTCCCAACAATCTCCCCCTAACTTAAATTCTTTGCACAACACTTTAAGTTCAATACAAATAAGGAAATAAAATAAGTAAACTGTTATTTACAAACCAAGGCTTTCAAAAACTTACAACTGTGCAAGTTTCTGATTGACAGCCTTCAAAAATTCTCTTTTCAAATCTTATCTATCACAGTATATTCTTACTGATCTCATTTGAAGTAGCATAACATTTGGAAGATCAAAGAATTCAATATTTAAGAATATGCAGGATCCATTTGCAAACCTGATTCTGTAAGTCTTTGATTTGACAAACTGATCAACTTGTACAACTTTCATCTCCTTGGCATCTTCTATATCCTTCCTTATTGACTCTGGATAAAAAATGCTCTGTAGATCTTTAATAGCTTGCTTTACTTGTGGGAGGGAAGATCTGACTTGAGTAGTAGTCCCAACTTGATACATCCTTGTAAGCTCATCTCTTGTCATCCCTTGAGCCATATGCATTATGCTTTTATACCCTTCCTCAGGACCAGTTTCTCTTCTTACTACAAAATGATATCTTAAGTCAATGTTATCCATTGGCTTAGCATACCAGTAAGTAATAAGAGGTTTTGAGAAATCATGCTGGTCAAGGGACTTCTCTATCTCCATTACTTGTTACAGCTGATGCTCAAAAAGCACCTTTTTGACCTGATCAAGCTTTGCTTGTGAGATTGGCTCTGGTTGAGGAATAGGAGCAACAACTTGAACAGAAGGAACAGGATCACCGGCAGCAGCTTGAACTGAATCTTTTGAACTTTGGACTTCTTGGGAGACTTTGGCTACCTTACGTTTTTCCATTTCCTTATCATGGATATCTTGCAGCCTTTCTGTGCTCATAGACTGAGCCATCTTCTTTGGAATACCAGCTGCAAATGCAAAATTAATTAGAAATCTTCTATGCTCAGCCTTTGAGTGCCCTGTTGGCATCTTCCTTTTTCTTCTACCTTGCTTAACCACAAACCCTCTTAGGTAGTCTCCTAAGGTTTCATCATCTTGCATTGGGGCATGGGTTTGCTGGTCTAAAGCTTTATCTTGTTCTTCTGCTAATTTTCTGGCAATCTCAGCATCAAAGGCAATCTGGGCTTCTTTGGTAGAAAATTTGTGCTTTGGAGACTCTATAAGAATGCCCTTGCCCTTATCTTTTGTAGCAGAAGTTGTAGCTTGGACTGAACTGATGGGAGCTTGAATATCTTCTCTTATAACAACTTCAGTTGCTTTTGAAGAAGCAGCTTGAGTTTCTAGGCTAACAGCTTGAGAAGCTGTTGGGACTGTTAGCCTAGATTCTTGAACTATTGGAGCTGTTTGGACTGCTTTAGGGATCTCCTGATTCTCCCCCTTTTTGGAAGCATTGGTTTGGTCAGGAGGACCTACAACCTTTGCCACTTGGGTTTGAATCATACGCTCTAATTGAATGATCTTATTCCCACAGAGGGTAAACCCTTTATGGAGATAATCCATTCTTTGATTTTGAGCCGCTTCTGCCTGCCTGAGTGCAATTATTTGTGCCCCCTGTGCAGCAATGATGGACTGATGATATTCCAACATTGCTACAACAGGTTGCAGCTTAGGATCCGTTAATAACATGAGTTGCAGACTAGCCTCAAGATCAGCAAACGTCTGTGGTGCTTGTGATCTATCACTGGCATGAATACCAGAAGTAGAAACCTCTGGGCCCCTCTGTTCTTGGTACTGTGGACTTCCAGCTGGTGCTTGCACACCTGCTGTTGCCATGGGTGTGGTCTTAGAGATGTTGGCACTGTCCTGTGCCTCTTGTGCAGAAGCAACAGTAGTGCCAGCCACAGAACCCATATGGACTATCTCTGGTGAGATGTCCACCTCCTGATTGAGGTTGGGAGTGACCTCAGTGGGTGCCCTTTGGATATTCTGTGCAGAAGTGTCCTCCTGCACAGGGTTATTTGGCTCTTGTATGAGGGCTGAGGAGGAAGGAGCTCCTGGACCTCTTTTCCTTTTATATAGTAGTAGTAGGGATGAGGGCTTAACAAAAGGAACTGAAGGAATTTGTGTATCATGAGGAGTGGGATGGGGTCCTGGGGGTGAAGCAGTAGTGTTAGGCTGAGCCTGCTCAGGACCCTCTCCTCTGTTTCTTGGAATGATGCCCATCATTGCAGAAGGCAATGGAACATCTATACTCACAAAATTAGCACTTGGCTTTAAAATCCTTTTAATAGAAGATAGTGAGTGCCTATGGGAAACATGTATCCTCTTATGAATATTAAAATTTGTGCAAGTTTTTGCAATTATTTCTGCTAAAAATCTAGGATACATCAAAAATTTCCCATTCTTTAGGGAATGATGCCTTAACATCCCCTGGAAAATAATATTTGAAAAATTGAACTGTTGGCCTCTTGAAAAGCACACCAAGGCAGTGGCAATGTTTGATGAAAATTCAGACCAACCAGTTCTTTTAGGGCTAATACACTGCTGAAGAATGTGCACAAGATATTTCCATTTAGGAGAAAAGTGTGCTTTAAATAAAGTAAAAGAATCAGCAGGACCCCTATATCCAATATTATAAAGACCAGTATGTAACTCATTAAGGGATAGGTCTGTTATACCTGAGGCATCTTGAATTTGCAGATGTTGTCGAATCGAATCCTCAGTCACTGTGATGATAGTGCCATCGATTTTGGATATCAGAGAAGAGACTCCATTGATGGTTTTTACAGAAGCACGATTCCAGAACTGCTCAATATGTGAGATGTATATGGTGGGATTGATATTGAGGGCATGATGGATATGAGAACTTCGAAGGAATTCCATCATGTCATGGAACGGTTCAAGATCAGCGTGTTTGAGAGAGTAGGGAAGACAGTTATGTTCTTTGACGAACTCCATTGAAGATCAATAGGAAATTTTAGGGTTTGAGTGATGTGCGTGGGAATTGTTTCAGAGAATCAAGAAGGGTTCAAGAAGATATTTTGCAACTGGTAATTACAATAGAACGAAACTGGAACCTTTAAAGGTTTTGAAAATATCTAAACCCGCGCACACACTTATGGAAATGACCATATTACCCTGCACACTTTGACAAATCAAGTGAAACAACTAACAGTTCGAGAAAATGAACTAGCAGCTTGAGAAAATACTCAAGCTGTTAATTGAAAATTAGGCGACTGTTTAATGAAACAGTGACTCCCCCTTAATCAAGCATATGTACACAGAAAAGCAAATTAATCCATGTTAACCATACCAATATTTGATACTAGGAAGGTGAATCTTCCTACATCAAATGGTTTTGTAAATAGATCAGCTAACTGATCATCGGTGTGAATTTTGGTAACTTGAATTAATTTTCTTTGCAATCCCTTATAAAATGAAATCTAATTTCTATATGCTTGGTTTTTGGAAATTTCACTGGATTTTGTACAATGCTAATTGCACTTGAATTGTCAATATAAATGGGAGTGGATAAGAAATTCATACCATAGTCTCTCAGTTGATTTTGAATCCACATCACTTGGGAGCAGCAACTTGCAGCTGCTACATATTCTGCTTCAGTAGATGATGTGGAGACAGTTGTTTGCTTTTTCACTGCCAAGAGACCAATCTTGTTCCCAAGTATTGACATCCACCAGTTGTGGATTTTCTGTCAATATTGCATCCTCCATAATCACTGTCAGAATAGGCTGTTAGTTCAAGAGGAGAGTCTTTAGGATACCAGAGGCCTAAATGTGGTTGGCCTTTGAGATATCTAAAGATTCTCTTAACAGCAACCAAATGATAATCCTTTGGAGAGCATTGAAACCTAGCACACACACAGACAGCAAACATAATATCAGGTCTAGAAGATGTTAGATACATAAGAGATCCTATAAGAGATCTGTATAAAGGAATGTCCACATCTATGCCATCTTTGTCTGTATGGAGCTGTTTGTGAGGATCCATTGGAGTACTTGCAACTTTGGTGTCTTGATACCCAAACTTTTCCAGTATGTCTTTAACATACTTTGATTGACTGATGAAGAGACCAGTGGGCTTCTGCTTGACTTGCAACCCTAGAAAGAAAGTGAGTTCTCCCATTGAACTCATTTGAAACTTTTTGTGCATTAATGCCTCAAACTCTTTGCACAGACAATCATTTGTTGAGCCAAAGATGATGTCATCAATATAGATTTGTACAAGCAGAATCTCAGCTTTGATGGACTTTGTGAAAAGTGTTTTGTCCTGAGTGCCTCTCTTGAACCCATTCTGTAGAAGGTATGATGACAGAGTGTCATACCATGCTCTGGGGGCTTGATGGAGTCCATAGAGAGCCTTGTCTAGCTTGTAGACTCTGTCTGGATACTTGTAGTCCTCAAAACCAGGAGGCTGACACACATAGACCTCCTCTTCAATTGTGCCATATAGAAAAAGCAGACTTCACATCCATTTGATACACTTTAAAACCTTTGAAGCTTGCATAAGCCAAAAACAGTCTGATGGCTTCAATTCTTGCCACTGGAGCAAATACATCATCATAATCTATGCCTTCCTCTTGAGTGTACCCTTGTGCTACTAGTCTTGCTTTGTTCTTGATGACTATCCCTCTCTCATCCTTTTTGTTTTTGAACACCCATCGTGTACCAATGGCTCTCTTTCCTTTAGGAAGATCAACAAGTGTCCATACATTCTGAATCTTGAATTGTAGCAGCTCTTCCTGCATTGCCTCAATCCAGGATGAATCTTTCAATGCTTCTGATGCCTTTTTAGGTTCTAGCTGAGACATGAAACAGGCATGTTCAAAAGCAGCTAGACTGAATTTGAGAACTGCTTGTTCAGCAGCAGCAGTCTCATTTTGAACCATTTTCCTTGTTTGCACAGGTGTACGTGGATCACCCATTATTATATTGAGAGGATGATACTTGTGAACTTTGAGTGTAGGCTCTCTTCTGTCTGAAAAGAAGGTCCAAGGTTTGTATCATCTCCATCAGGACCAGTGGATGGTTCAGCTTCTGGAACAGCTTGACTTGAATCTGGGACTGTTTCCCTTTGTGTTGGATCTGTTCTCTCAGGACTTGGGAATTGCACTTCAGTGTTTGGATTTGAATCATGTGGAGCATTCAGAACCCCTGGAGGGTCACAAGACAGAAGTGGTATAATTGTATACTCATCCCAACTGTTTGAATCTGCAGCAGTTTGAAACTTTGTGCCAACAGCTTGATCATTTGTGCTACCAGTATGAGAATTTGCATTGACAGCATGAGAATTTACGTTGACAGCTTCAATCCTGTTTGCATCAGCTTCTGCAGTATACTCAACAAAGCTCAGAGAATTTGTTAGTGAATCTAAATCAAACAGCCAATCAGGACCAGTGCCTTTGACATTAGCAGTATGTTCATTAAATTCAACATTGGCACTTTCTTCAATGGTTTTAGACTCACTGTTATATACTATATAAGGCTTTGCTTTGATATGAGTATCCTACAAAGAAACCTTCTTCAGCCTTACTTTCAAGCTTCCTTAAGTGAGTCTTAGTGTGAAGAATGGTGCATGGACAGCCAAATGACTTGAAAAAGGCTATTAAGGGTATTCTTTTATGGAATAACTCATATGGAGTTTTCCCTTGTGATTGAACAATCTGAACCCTATTTAGAACATAACAGGCTGTGTTGACTGCTTCTGCCCAAAAGGTCATTGGCAGTTTTGAATCAGCTAGCATGGTTCTAGCAGCCTCAATCAATGTTCTGTTCTTTCTTTCAGCTACACCATTTTGCTGTGGTGCTCTTGGTGCACTATATTGCCTAGCAATACCTTTGGACTCACAGAAACTGTTTAGAATGTGATTTTTAAACTCAGTTCCATTATCTGATCTTATCACCTTAACTTTTGAGTTGGATTGGTTTTCTATCTTAAGAATAAATGACTTAACTAGCTCAGCAGTTTCATCTTTAGACCTAAGAAAGTAAACCCAAGTAAATCTGGTGAAATCATCAACAATAACTAAACAGTAGGCCCTTTTATTCAAACTCAAAACAGATGTTGGACCAAATAGATCCATATGAATAACCTGAAGAGCAGATGAGATTGAATTTACTTCTTTGGCCTTATGAGAAGTTTTGTGTTGCTTGCCTTTAAGACATGCTACACAATGATCAGCACATATGAACTCCTTTTGTGGTAAACCTCTTACCAGATTCTTTTTGACTAACACATTCATGGACTTGAAGTTCATGTGACACATCCTTCTATGCTAAAGAGCAGACTCATTGGATGATGCTTTGGATATCAAACAGCTTAAGGTACTTGATTTGGATAAAAGTTCTGTGTCCAAACAATATACATTGTCCTTTCTTGGTGTTCTTAGCAAAACAAGATTTTCAGGAATTTTAAAATCTTTTGAAAGGACAATGCACTCGATATCTGTAAACAAAACAATATTTTGTTTGTCACAGATTTGAGAGACACTCAATAAATTATACTTAAGCTGTTCAACGTACAAAACATCATTGAAAATCATGTTGCCTGCATTAACAGTACCTTTACCTGTAACCTTACCTCCTTTGGAGTTGCCTCCAAATGCAACAAATCCTCCATCAAAGCCTTTGAAATTTGACAAGCACTCAGAATTGCCTGTCATGTGCCTAGAGCATCCACTGTCCAAATACCATCTTGTTTTATGTGGTGACCTGTGGTTGCCCTGCACAAATAAAAGCTTGGTTAGTAGTGGAGTAAACCCAAACCAAGTTGGTTTTGGGTTGTCCTTGTGTATTAACATAACTAAATACTGTCTTGGATTTCTTATACTTAGTAAGATCCACTGATGGATTTTGTGGAGAGTACTTAGTTAGCACATGAGGTATCCAGGTATTTTGTCCATCCTTTTCAGTAACAGTCTCAGATGATCCATTACCAGTCCCAATTTTGAGCCTACTAGTCTGAATTGAGTCTGTAGTGCTAACAGCTTGAGAATTTGCACTAGCAGTCTCAACTTTAGACTTGGCAGTTTCAACATTTTTATCAACAGGTTCACCTGAGTTTGTACCTTTGACACACCATATTTGTTTAAAATTTACCTTTGGTTTAGCTAAAACTTGTTTTTGGTGTGTGGACTGTTTCTTATTAACTTTTGTGAACCTGTGATCTACTGTTTTCTTTGGAACTGATGCAGTAGGAGGTTTGGCCTTTGGATTCTTTGAATTTTGAGAGTTTTTCTTTGGATGTTTCACAGTCTGTTTTGCAATAGATGGTTTATAAAAACAATCTCTGGCCAAATGATTCTTTCTGCCACAATGAAAACATTTTTTGACTGTTTTAATTGGAGAACCAGTTTTATTTGACAATTTCTGGTTCTTGTTCCTCTGATTTCCCCTTACCTGCTATCGTTTGGGAAACTTTTGGACACCATGCTTTTGGCATGTGCAGACTGGAACATTTTTACCCTTTCTATTATTCTTTGAAGAAGATGCAGTGTTACAGTTAGAAGGTACAGAAACCTGTGGAGCAGCATTGCACTCACTCATCTTCTCCTTTCCTTTCTTATTGGGGGCTTGGATTGCTCTAGGTGCACTCATTGTTTTGTGTTCTTTCTCAACTGCTGTGCACTCACAGTCTCTATGTTGAATCTGATCTTTTTTAGATTCAGGACTGTTATCAAGGATAGGATCTACAGTAGTCATAGACTCATCTAATGGTTCATTGACAAGCCTATCAGCAATCTCACTCATTGGATGAATGTATTTGTTGTTGTATGGGGGTGGAGTAGCTCTGTAGCCTATTCCTTCTTTGGGATTAACCTGAGATTTTACCCTATCTTTAAATTGGACTTCCATTAGGTGTTCCAGCTTTTGATTGGCCAATTTGAAGTTACCTAGATCTATATTGACAGATTCTAGTTTCTTATTAGCCTCTAACACCTTTTGTTCAGTCTCTTCTACCTTTTTATCTAGGGATTCTATTTTCTTATTTAGCTCCTTTTTCTCCCATTCATGATATGTTCTATCATGTCCCATTTGAATCTCATTATCCTTATAGTCATTGATCTGTTTTTCAAGATCTTCTATGGCTTCCATGTATTCATATCTCCTCTCTTCCATCTTAGCTAGAGTTTTGCACATGCTCTCATTATGATCTCTGTACTTTTTAACCATATTTTTGCATGTTTGAGAGCAGAGTTTAGAAGTTACCTCAGATGGTAGTTCAGTGGAGGAGACATTTGATGTTTCTGCCATTAGAGCTTGATTTTGGAACTCTTCCTCTGTCTGATCACTCCAGTCAAACACATTGTCTTCTTGAGAGACAAGGGCTTGTGATGATGAAGTCTGATTAGTCTGTTGAGGCCTTGATGATTGTTGACTTTGAGATCTGCATTCTCTGGCAAAGTGGCCAAGTTTGTGACATTTATAACACTCAACTTTTGACTTATCAAAAGCTGGTTTGCCTTCTGTTCTGGCTTGAAAGTTAGTCCTGCCAGTTCTTTTAAGAAACCTTTTGGCCCTCATGGTCAGCATTGCATGTTGCCACTTCAGATCCATCTCTTCAAGATCATCTGGATGAATCTGTTGTAGATCTTCAGCATTTAGTGCAAACAATCCATCATTGGCAACAAAAGCCTCATAGTGAGCTTCAGTAGAGCTACCATCACCACCTGAAAAGGAATCACTGCCATTAGATTTTTCTGATGACATAAGTGCAGTATTGTGATTATAAGAAAGAGATTTCTTTTTAGTATCAATCTCAGTCTCAAACACTCTCAGGCTATTGTACAAATCATCTAGTTCTGTTTCATCAAGAGAGTCTATTGTTCTCCATTGAGCAGCATAAACTGTCCATTCTTCTCCAAGAGATCTGAGAAACTTTCTGTTGACCTCATCTTGATCCAGGCTGACTTTTGCACTTTCCAGTTCACTTATCAGTTTGTTGAACCTGTCAAAGATTTGAGTAAGGTTTTCATTCTTGCCACCAGAAAAGTTTTCATACTGCTGTTTCAAAAGATCCTTTTGATTTATCTTGATACTGGCATTACCAGCAAATCTTTTCTCTAAAGCATTCCAAAGAGAATGAGCAGTATAAAACTTTTTGAACTGATGTTGATAAGCATTAGGAATGGCTATTTGTAAAAGTGTAAGAGCTTTCACTTCATTCATTCTAGCCTTTCTTTCAAGTTCAGTTTTTGGAGGAGTTTTGACTGGTTTTCCCTCATCATCAAGTTCTGGATCAACTACAGGAGGAAATTCAACAGCTTCCCATATGACATAATCAATGAATTGAATATGCTGTTGAATCCTGAGTTTCCACATCTCACACTCAGTGGGCTTGAGCATAGGCACTTTGAGTCCTTGCCCAGATCCACTGCTGCTATTATCAAATTCCATTGCAAAAGATTAAAAATTTAAAAGAAAGCTTTCGACTTTGAAAAATAAAGAGCGACCTGTGGCTTTGATACCACTTGTCAGGATCTAGACTTAACTACCTAAGATTAACTGATTTGAATTGATCAGAGTATAAACCAATAATCTTGTATTATATCAAAGTCTAATTAAGAAGTTTGCGGAATAACACTTAATTATTTTGATAAAAGCTTTCAGAATCAATAACAAATAAACACAAGTAATAATCAAAACTGCTTGTATTGCTGAATCAGAATGATTACAACAACCTCTAATCTGTTTGATTAGACGAAGAATACAAATTGTTCTTAGGGTTTTACAACCTTAGAGGCTTATGAAAAACTTAAACAAAAAGCAATTACAAACTTGAATATGCAGAAACTTCTTGTACAATAGAAAAACCTATTCTATGTATTTATACTGCTTTCTGATTTGTTTCCTTGAAGGACTCTGACTTCTCTGATAGTAGATATGCTGGAATCTTCGTGTAGATATCTTTTCCTGAATATCAGCACTTTCTGTTTATGAAACCTGTTGAGCAGCTTGAATCTCTTAGCAGTTTGAGCACGACAGCTTGAGTGAAATTACTCTGGCAGCATGAACTTTTACACTAGCAGCTTGAGATTCTTCAACTAACAGCATGAACTTTGTACTTACATAGAAAAACTACTAACAGTCTGAGAAGTCTAACTAACAGTTTGAACTTACTTAGAATATTTCCCAACACTCAATATCTAAAATAAAAAGTGGAAGTCTTGAAGCCATGATCATCAAACTCTAGATCCTGATGCTGGTGCCTTATCCTTATCAGCTAAACCTGAAAAGTTATCTCCGCTTCTGGGGTAAATCGTCGCCTAGCGTGTAACATATTTAATAGCACAAGTAAACATAAAAAACATGAATGATACAAGTTATCAGGAACAAATTCAACATGTGAGCACCCAGACTTCCCAACAATGTGTCCACGAATAAGGTATAATGTCTAGCATCCGGCCTTCCCCAGTATTGCATACACAGTAAAATATAATACATAGCTCGCGGCCCTCCCGACTTACAATGTATCAAATAAAACATGCAGCCACACAAGCGTACATTCATCACATAAATACACAATATGTATATCAGGGAAAAAGGGTTCTCATATAGCATCTCATGGTGATGAAAATGGCAATGAATCGATAAACATGACAAGATAAACAAAACATATATCTATTTTAAACATATCATACATGATCATTCATGGAATTAAATCAATTAGTCATAGTGTTGCAATCTGTAACCCGCCAAGCGACTACCAATATCAACTAAAAGCACTAGCAAAAGCCATACGTATCCATTGAATCACTAGAGTTATGATATAAAAGTACTTTTCCCAATTACAATATTCTAAACTCTTATTTTACAATATTTGTTATCTATTTAATTAACTGAAGTTCAGTGACGAATTCGGAAAATAAAGATTTATTTGATAAAGCTTACTTGGTTAGTCCAATAATTACTTATTTAAAATTTATAAAATAAATATAAACTTGCATATAATAGTAAATGATTAATTTTAATGAAACCTATTAAACTTGAAATCATCCAAATGATATTTCTTTAGGGGATAACTGCATAAAAAACCCCAAACTTGTCGGTTTTTTTGTGATTAAAACCTCAAACCATTTTTTGTTGCATAGAAAACCCCGAACTAACTAAAAATTCGTAAATTAAGGTTTTATCAATGGGTAATCGGTTGAAACCGGTTGCCAAGTATTACACATCATTTAAACCCCCGTTGATAATTTTTAATTGTACTTTTAAACCGGGAATACATTATCAACGAGGGTTTAAATGATGTGTAATACTTGGCAACCGGTTTCAACAATTAAAATGTATTTCTCGTACGTTATTTACTGGTCCACGTAGGATTAATAACCGGTTTCAACCGGTTACCCATTGATAAAACCTTGATTTACTGATATTCACTTAGTTCGGGGTTTTTTATACAACGAAAAATGGTTTGGGGTTTTAATCACAAAAAACTGACAAGTTTTTGGTTTTTTGCGCAATTATCCCTTTCTTAAGCTCACACTACGTTACCCACATATAAACCCAGCTAGAAAATAACTGACAATCCACTAGGCAAATTATTCATCAATCCACTCAACATATTTAATTCTAAATTTTGTTTATTTATGTAACCCAACTAAATATTTAAGCCCAAACCTTAACTTTAAATAAAATTCCAACTAATCACTTAAGCCCACAATTAAGAAAGCAACTAATTTAACCCAAACTAGTTTTCATATAAAGCAGCCCAATTTGAGTTAATTTAACTGGGCCCACAAGACTTTTTAATTAAAAGTCGAACATCACAAACAACATCCATCTTCGATCACTTGGGCAGAAATGAAAACAGTAGACAAACAGACAGACATGTAACAGTAAGAGGCCCAAAACACTTAAAAAAGCCCAATTGATTAATTTATTTAATAGGCCAAATGATGCGTAAACAACTGGACAGTCTCCTTCTCTCACTCTCGCCTAGAGGCGGACAAACAGACAGAGAGATGGAACAAAGCAGAGAGGAGAAAGAAGAATAGATAGCAGTCGACCACTGGTGTCGATATCGTACATGCTCCCTCCACCGGTCAAACCCCACACAACATACATAGATTCCTTCTCCTATTTATTCATTTTCAATCAAAATCAATCCCAAAAATGAAACTCCAATTTCCTTGGAACTCAAATATAGTTCATCGTAATTGAAATAAAAACCTAAAAGCATTCTATTATGGTTTCTAATCATATATCTACTGATTTTACATAGTTTTCGAATTCAAAGATTTCACCTACAAAATCAACATTAAAACTACATTAATCGAATATTCTTAAACTTGAAGATTTTAATGTCATTCTGGTTTTTTTCGGATTACTTTTCATATTATATATCCATTTATATAAGGGGAAGGACGCAGAGGCGAGATTGGTATTGTGTCAATGGTCAGAGCTCAGAGTTATGTATCTAAGGGGTGTGAGACATTTTTGGCTTATGTTGTTGACGTCCGCAAGGTAAAAAAGACCATAGAGGATATACTTGTGATTCTAGAGTTCCCCGAGGTATTCCAAGATGAGTTGCCTGGGTTACCGCCAGATCGTCTGGTCGAGCTTCGTATAGATCTTATTCCTGGAGCGGTGCCTATAGCTAAGAATCCTTACAGGCTGGAACCTACTGAGATGTGAGAGTTGATGTGTCAGCAACATAAGTTATTAGACCGTGGATTCATCCATCCGAGTTCATCCCCGTGGGAAGCACCTGTTTTGTTTGTGAAGAAGAAGAAGAAGGTAGTATGCAGATGTGCATAGATTATATGGAGTTGAATAAAGTGACTTTGATGAACCGTAATTTGCTTCCACATATCAATGATTTATTTTATCAGCTTCAGGGTTCGAGTTACTTCTCGAAGTTAGACGAGGATGTCCCGAAGACAGCGTTCCGGACGCACTATGGACACTTTGAGTTTCTTATGATGCCATTCGGACTGACTAACGCACCCGCAACATTTTATGGATTTGATGAACAGGGTGTGTAGAGCTATGTTTGATAGATTTGTTATAGTGTTCATCGACGACGTTTTAATTTACACGAGGAGCTCCAAGGACCATGAGCAGCACTAATGAGAGGTTTTGACTGTGCTGCGAAAGGAGAGATTATACACAAAATTCTCTAAGTGCGAGTTCTAGTTGCGTAAGGTCCACTTTTGGGTCATGTGGTGAGTGCTGAGGGTATCAAAGTGCGTCCAGTGAAGATAGAGGTCATGATGAGTTGGGCCGCCTAAGACAGTGCAAGAGGTACGTAGTTTTCTGGGTCTTGACGAGATTAACACGGCAGTATGTACCTTTTGAGTGGTCCGATGAGTAGGAGTATGCATTTAGAGAGTTGAAGACCTGACTATGTCATGCTTCAGTGATAGCACTACCAAAGGGAACAGACGACTTTGTTGTGTATTGTGATGCTTCATATACTGGGTTGGGCTGTGTCTTGATGCATAGAGGTAAAGTGATTGTGTATGCTTCCTATCAGGTGAAGACTTACTAGGAGAACCATACCAAGCATGATCTTGAGTTAGATGCCATAGTATTTGCATTGAAGATATGGCGACATTACTTGTATGGATCTCGATTCATTGTGTATACCGATCATAAGAGTCTTTAGTACTTGTTTAATCAGAAAAAGTTAAACATGAAACAGTGGTGCAGCTTGAGTTATTGAAAGACTATGATTGTGAGATTTAGAGCGAACATGGTGGCTGGTGTGTTGAGCCGTAAGGCTTGTGGCCAGACAGTGATTTCACGGGCTACCACACTTGAGATTACTTTAACTCTGATCGAGAGTTTGAGATAAGCATAGCAAGAGGGCCGACGAGCTGAGAACGTGAAGAGGGAGCGGCTTACAGGGCAGATCGAGACACTTATCACAGATGATAGAGGGTTGTTAAAATGATGGAGTTTGGGTCGCTAAAGTTGGGAACCTCCATCAGCTGATACTTGACGATACTTGACGAGTCGCACGGATTGTTACTATCTATTCACCCTGGGAGCACTAAAATGTATCGAGATCTCCGTGAGTTTTATTGGTGCCAGGGATGAAAAGGGATGTGGGCAGATATGAAGAGGTGTATGACTTCTTTGAGGGTAAAAACAGAGCATCAGAAACCTCACGGCCTTCTACAGCCGTTAGAAATCCCCAAGTGGAAGTGGTATAATATCACAATGGATTTTATCGTTAGACTTCATTGCACGGTTCACGGGAATGATAAGATTTGGGTAATTATAGATAGACTGACGAAGAGTGCCCATTTATTAGTCATTCGGGCTACTATTATTATGGATCAGCTAGTGCGACTCTACATTAATGAGATTGTATCCAGACATGGGATTCCTTAGTCGATTACTTCTGATAGAGATACTCAATTTACTTCACGGTTCTGGTAGAGTTTTCAGAGAAAGTTGGGCACCAGAGTTCAGTTGGGTAAGGCATACAGACCTCAGACAGATGTGTAGACAGAGCTTACTAATTAGACTCTCAATGATATGTTGCGAGCCTGTGCGATCGACTTCAGTGGTAGCTAGGATGTGCATTTGTTGTTAGTAGATTTTGCTTATGGTAACAACTATCACGCCACCATTAAGATGGCTCCATTCGAGGCGACACTACGGGCGCAAATGTTTGACCCCTTTATGTTGGGGTGCGATCAGTGAGTGACCTATCAGTGGGCCTGAGTTATTACAAGAGACTAGTGATAAAGTGCCATCATCCACGAGCATATGAGAGTCGCACAGAGTCCCCAGAAGATTTATGCCGATCGTCACATGACTGAGCTCGAGTTTAGAGTTGGGGACAGAGTTATTCAGAAAGTATCACCATGGAAGGGAGTATCAGATTCCGACACCGAGGTAAATTGAGTATGCGATATATTGGGCCGTTTGAGATTGTTTACAGAGTCCGGATCAGGCTTACAGATTGAGACTGCCTCCAGATTTAGCTGGCGTACACGATTCCTTTCACGTGAGTAATCTGCGGAAGTGTTTGGCCAAAGACGATCATTATGTGTCGTTATTTGATATTACAGTTGACGACCAGCTGAGGTATGTCGAGTAGCCCGAAGCAATTACTGATCAGAAGGTGAACAAGCTGAAGTATATAGAGATTGTGTTAGTACTCATTTGATAGAGACATCATAAGGGTACAAGCGCCGCCTGGGAGCCCGAGTCAGATATGAGGAGCCGGTATCCACAGCTGTTCCAGAATCCGAGTTAGATTCTAGGACGGAATCTCTTTATGAGGGAAGCATTTGTAGCATCCCAAAATTTGACCTCGTAGGTGGATTTATTTTATTGGACATTTAGGTGCTGTTTGATTGCATAAGAGGAAAACATCTGATTTCTGATTCTCACTTCTGATTGATAAGAGGTGATCCTAAAGTCTGATAAGAGGATCCAATAAGACTGTATCATTTGTAAATTAATAAATGTCCGCTGTTATTTTTATTAATTAAAATTAAATAAATTGTTAATTTATTTTTAAATCATATCAACCTTTATATTATAAATGATAAGATGATACAATCATAACACTAGCAACAAAAAAATTATAACAAATTAAAAATAATAAGGAATATATTTTAAATAGAAACACATAATCGTTCATTATTCTAGCAAGAATCAAATCAATAATCAAGTATATAATTAAACTATTATTCTAGCAATAATCAAAGCAATATTTTAAAAATTAAAAAAAAAAATATTCAAGTATACAATTTTGATAAGAGGTAGAATAGTGGGTTTTTATCTCTTATCAAAAAGCACAAGGATAAGAGGATTTTACCTCTTATCACTTATCAGTATCAAACACCCTTATCACAGAAACCTCTTATCGAGTAAGAGTTTTGGTCAATAAGAGCCCCAATAAGGGGTATCAAACACCCCCTTAATTTATTAATATTGCGGTGGTCAAATAATATCCCGTTAGTGGATTTATACGTGTCAGGATAGAGTATATGTGGCACCAGATTATTATTTTAGTGGATTAATCATATTTATGAGATCACGAAATTAAATCGATAGAATTGACATTAACATTGAAAATATGATATCTAGGGATCAGATATTCAGGTTCATGGTTACTAAAAATAGAAGAAGTACATATAAGGCCTCCTTTTGAACTCTTTCCCTTTTTCTTTCCTTGGCATCAAGAGGTGAGTTTTGTGTGTGTGCTGGAACAGAAATTAATCAGCAATAGGATCAAGATTAACTACAAAATCAAGTGGGAATCCTTGCTTCCACTTTTTTATGTTCTTGAAATCGATTTGTTGAGGGAATTTTGCCCATGGTCAGCCATGAAAACGAACAGGGGAACACTTCCTCGGCCAGAATGTGACACCCTTGCCACAACAACCACCATTAACAAGACACCCAGGATTAATCACCAATACATCAATTACATAATGATCTGATTACTTAATTAAAGTGCGGAAGCAATTAAAGTACAAAATAAAGTATTACAACAGTTTCAAATCACTCTACAGTGCTACAAAGGTTACATGTCTATATCTAAAAACTTCCATTACATTACATTGTCCTAAATTTATTACAACATTAATCTCAACAATAAATTACCAAATAATCAACTGAGTCTTCAATTCACTTCAAACAACAACCTAGCTAGATGGTCCCGCAGCTGATTTTCCTTTTCCTGTAAAAATTTCAACAACTAAAACGTAAGCGAATGCTTAGTGAATACATAGATTGCGCATTTTATAAATTTTTATGAAGCCCAAGGATAACACAGATGACCAACATCGGATATCCTCTTCGTACACAAAGTACGGACCAGAGCCGCAGCCCCTTCGAGCTCACAGCTCGGCATTTAAACATACCATCTGAGACAAACGTACGATCGGGGATGACATACTGCCTACCGGGCCTAGGAGGGATCAGCTCCAGGTCATATAGCACAGTAACATCAGAGTAATCGATGCGACCCACCGGTCCATCACTAGATGCACAACAATCGAACGGACATGCAACAAGTAACAATGTGCATCTAAATCTACGCAAGTTAGTAGAATTCCAACCAAACAAATGAAACAACACGTCTCAGCAGGCAAAGCTAACATAAAACAGATATAACCATGCGAAATCTACTGTACTCACAGTGGGTGCGTAAATAAACTTTAATCAATCTTATTTCTCTTCGGGCTTTCAACCGGATCCACAAAGTACCCCACTGTGGGTTAAACAACACCACAAGGGACCTGTACGTCAGTTGTAACAACATATCGTGTCAATATCTTGTTTAATTCCATAAAACCAAATTTTTATAAGTTTTGCAAAAATTTCGACCCTAATTCGGATCCATGTCCGAATTCGGATCTCACCCGAATTCGGACCCCAATTCGGTCCACATATATATATATATATATAAGTCCAAATTCGGATCCTTTGTAAATTCAGACCATATCCGAATTCGTACCATACTTGTCCTAAATTCGGACCATAGCCAGTTCGGTCCATCATCGAATTCGGACCACCATCCGAATTCGGTTTCCCCAACACTTAGAAATTATTTCTGTTTTTATAAATCAACACTTCGGACCATATCCGAATTCGGTCCCCAACCGAATTCGGACCCCATCCGAATTCATACACTTAGAAAAATATTTTACTAATTTGAACATCAACATTTCGGATCCTGTCCGAATTCGGTCCGGATCCGAGTTCCTGCCAGATCCGAATTCGGACATCCGAGTTCATATTGGTGCAGTCTTGATATCTTCCAGATTTAATCCAAGTCATTTCTGATACTAATTCATTACGTGAAATAACTTATACCAACTAAAATACATCTATTTTCAACACTTTAACACCAAATATTAACATCTTTATGTATCAAACCACATCCTTTTTAACCCTTTTTCATCATTTTCGAACACACACACACTAAAACACATACTAATTTCTAAAAATCATACTTTCGGGTTGAATCAAGACCTGAAACTTTGTACATAGCATCTTATACACTCGATTTACATGAATCCATGATAACATAACACATGCATTGACATTTGAAATCAAAATCAGTGATTCAAAGTTCATCCAAAACCAAACCAAAATGTTCAATAATCCGAAATATAGAAGATTTTTACCTCAAATCTTCAATTGCAGTGTTTATAGATCCTTCTTTGTGACTTGAATCCAAACTTTTAGCTTCAAATTCCAATTTTTGATGATCTTCTATGGTTTAGAGAGAGAGAGCCGAGAGAGATGAGATTTTTAGAGAGAGAGAGCAATATTTCAAATGAAAGATTATAAGTCTTTTATTCTCCTCTTTCATCTATTGGCACATTTCACCCCTTCACTTATCCGGTTCCATAAAATACTGATTTTTATAAAATAAAGAATTCCATCTTTATTTTATTTTCCTTAACAATTATTAATAATTTATTCACTTAAATTTTAAATTTTCTCAAATTGAAGCTTTAAATTAATCCAATAATCCGTACCAACTTTCATAATTCAACTTAAATTACAAATTTAAACTTAATAAACTTCAAATATAATAATTTAAATCCGAGGATGTTACAGCATGGGCTCCACCACGCTCAACTTCGTCCTCGAAGTTACTCGGATCCGAACAGTTTCGGATACTTCTTCAACATCTCCGCCTTTCTCTCCCAAGTATGATTGGATCCTTTGTGATGCTTCCAACGTACCAGCACCATTTCGATCTCCTTGCTCCTTAGCTTCTTTACTTTCGTATCTAACACACATTCAGGCTCTTCAACATATCGGAGCCTTTCATCAATCTGCAGCTCAGTGTGGTCAGCCCAATCTTCATTTTCTGCAGTGAAAGACTTCCTAAGATTCCCAACATGAAACACCGGGTGTATGCCCGACATCCCTTCAGGCAATTCTAACCGATAAGACTGATTTCCAACTTTTTCAACGATCCTGAATGGTCCGACAAATCTTGGAGCCAACTTTCCCCTCTTCACAAAACGAGTAACACCCCTCATTGGTGATACTTTCAAGTAAACCCAGTCATTCACTTCAAAGCTGATGGGTTTGTGCCTTCTGTCGTAGTAACTTTTCTGGCGATCCTGGGCCGCTTTCATGTTCTGCCTGATCAACTGTATTTTCTCGTTTGTTTCTTGAAGCAAAGCCGGCCCGGCAATCGGCGTTTCACCCGTTTCTCTCCAACATGTTGGAGTCCTACATCTCCTTCCATATAGAGCCTCGAACGGAGCTTTCTTGATTGTAGCGTGGTAACTGTTGTTATACGAAAACTCTATGAGTGGCAGATGATCGTCCCAATTGCCACCGAGATCTAACACACACGATCTCATCATGTCTTCAAGCGTTAAGATGGTCCGCTCACTCTGACCATCAGTTTGCGGGCGGTAAGTTGTACTCATTGCTATCCTTGTCCCTAACCCTTCTTGTAATGCCGACCAGAAATTTGAAGTAAACCGGCTGTCCCGGTCCGATACTATGGACTTAGGCACTCCATGCCTAGAAACAATCTCGTCCATATAAATTTTAGCCAACTTTTCTAAGGAGTAACTTTCTCTTATCGGTATAAAATGTGCGGACTTAGTCAACCTGTCAACTATCACCCAAACAGCATCGTGTTGACGCCTAGTCTTTGGCAACTTAGTAACAAAATCCATTGTAATATGCTCCCACTTCCATTCTGGAATGGGAAGTGGTTGCAAACTGCCGTATGGTTGCTGGTGTTCGGCTTTCACTAGTCGACAAGTCCTACACCGTTCTACGTACTGGCCGGTATCCTTTTTCAATCCCGGCCACCAAAAGTCTGCCTTTAAATCGTTGTACATCTTTGTGCTCCCGGGATGTACAGAAAATTTTGATTGATGCGCTTCTTCGATAATCACATTTCTCATACCACCATACTTCGGCACCCAAATCCTTCCATAAATTCCTTTCAACCCCGACTCACTAGTTTCCATATTCTTTAGTTGTACTCTAATATCCTCAGCACCAACATTCTCGTCTTTCAAGGCTTCCTCTTGAGCGGCCTTGACGTCATCAATAATTGTGGAGGTTAGCATCGTGGACGTCAGCATATAGCAACATTCCTTGGCATAAGCTTTGCGACTCAAAGCATCTGCTACTACATTAGCCTTACCAGGATGGTACAGTATTTCACAATCGTAGTCTTTGATAAGTTCCATAGATCGTCTTTGCCTCGTGTTGAGCTCCTTTTGACTAAAGATATACTTCAAACTCTTATGATCTGTGTATAACTGGCACTTAGTCCCGTAAAGATAATGCCTCCATAACTTCAATGCAAATGTAACAGCGGTTAACTCAAGATCATGAGTTGAGTAGTTCTTCTCATGTTGCTTAAGCTGTCTTGAAGCATAAGCAATAACCTTTCCACGCTGCATCAGTACAGCACCTAACCCCAGTCTTGAGGCATCCGTATACACCACAAAATCTTCATTGCCTTCCGGTAAGGCAAGTATCGATGCTTCACTTAGTGTCCTCTTTAAAACATCAAACGCTTCTTGCTGCACAGTTTCCCATACAAACGGTGCATTCTTCTTTGTCAACACCGTCAAAGGAACGGCAATTTTCGAAAAATCCTTTATAAATCTCCTATAGTAACCCGCCAACCCCAGAAAACTTCTGACTTCCGTAGCTGAACGAGGCGGCTCCCAATTCCTTACTGCTTCTACCTTAGCCGGATCTACAGAAATTCCGGCTCCAGAAATCACATGCCCTAAAAACTGAATCTGTTGTAGCCAAAACTCGCATTTCGAGAACTTGGCATTCAACTTCTCTTTCCTCAATAACTCTAATAACCCCCTGAGATGTTCAGCATGCTCGGCCTCGGACTTAGAGTACACCAGTATATCATCAATGAACACAATCACCGACTTATCTAACATCGGTCTACAAACTCGGTTCATTAGATCCATAAACACTGCCGGGGCGTTGGTTAACCCGAAAGGCATAACCAAGAACTCGTAATGCCCATAACGTGTCCTAAATGCTGTCTTAGGCACATCTTCTTCTCGAACTTTCAGCTGATGATACCCCGACCTTAAGTCGATTTTAGAAAATACACTCGCCCCATGTAATTGATCAAACAAGTCATCTATCCTCGGTAGTGGATACTTGTTCTTGATCGTCAACTTATTCAGCTCCCGGTAGTCTATGCACATCCTCATCGTGCCATCTTTCTTCTTAACAAATAACACCGGAGCTCCCCACGGCGATGAACTTGGTCGAATGAAGCCCTTGTCCAACAATTCTTGCAGCTGTGTCATCATTTCCTTCATCTCGGTTGGGGCAAGGCGATAAGGAGAACGAGCTACCGGTGCAGCTCCGGGGATCAGATCAATTCGAAACTCAACTTGTCTCTCAGGCGGCATGCCAGACAAGTCTTCCGGAAACACATCCGGGAATTGTGAAACAACCGGCACATCGGCCAAAGTTCTCTTTTCTGTCTTAGCATCAATCGCATATGCTAAGTATGCATCACATCCCTTTGCAACAAGCTTTCGAGCTTTTGCAATAGTCAGCAAACACAGATCCCCGCTTCTCCTATCCCCATATATACATATCTCACGCCCCTCCGGAGTAGTTATCTTGATCATACGATTCTTACAAACTATGTGAGCTTCATTTTCGATCAACCAGTCCATCCCGATAATTACATCAAACTCACTGAATTCTATTGGAATCAGATCCAAATTGAAGACTACATCTTCAATTACTAACATGCAATTACGGTATACATGATCTACCTTAACTAAAGTGTTGCTAGCAGTTTCAATATCAAGTATAGCAGACAGCTTAGACAGTGGCATAGCAAGATGTTGTGCAAAAGCAGTAGACACGAAAGAACGGTTGGCACCCGAATCAAAAAGAACTCGTGCAGGCATGAAATTTACAATAAACATACCCGTGACCACCTCTGGGTTTTCCTTAGCTTCCTCTGCAGTGATTTGAAAAGCACGAGCAGGTGTCCTCTGTGACTGACCCCGGCGGTTAACTGAACCACCACTCGAACCTCCAGACGATCGTGTTGATGATGGGACAGCAGCCGTTGGAGCATTCTTTCTACAATTCCTGCTATAGTGACCCCACACCCCACACTTATAGCAAGCATCACCCTTCCTTGGGCAATCATTCTGAAAATGTCCCAGTTCTCCACAGCAAAAGCAAGCACGTCCGTTAGGGCACTTGCCAAAGTGCTCCAGATGACATTTATTGCAATATTGCGGCTCAGTGTTGATGGAGTATGCACGCGCACGACCGCGATCAGATGAACCAGATTGTCGGCGATACGACTGTTGAGGTGAGTATTGTGAAGACCGGGAAGAACCAGAATATCCTCCCTCGCGTTGGCGCTTCGGCGGTGACGGCTGTGTTGGATTGGTGGAAGCAGCAGCAGACCCAACAGAGTAGCCCGACATAATCAAAATCTGCTCTACATTTCTGGCAGCCTCAAGTAAGCCAGCAAATGTAGGGTAGCGAACGTTGCTCATAACCCTCCTAATCTCAATGTCAAGACCAGCCTCAAACCTGGTCACTTTCCTTTCTTCGGTGTCCACCTGATGAGGTGCGAACAGACTTAACCTCGTGAACTCCACAGCATATTGGGACACCGTCTTAGTCCCCTGTACCAACGCCATAAACTTTGCTTCCAACCTCCGGCGCTCATCAACCGGACAGTACTGCTGAGTGAATAAGTCCTTGAACTCAGCCCAAGTCATAACAGAAATCTTCTCCAATGTCAAAGCGTTCACCATGGCATTCCACCACATGATTGCATCATTCGTGAACATAGCAGTTGCATAACGAACCATGTCCTTCTCAGCACAGTCGCTGATTCGGAATGTTCGCTCAGTTGCTGTTATCCATTCCAATGCGGCAACAGCATCCCCTAAACCGTTAAACTCTACAGCTCCATTTCCTTTAAAATCCTTAAACCGACAACCCCTGGGCTTATTAGATGACCCAGTGTTGTCATCTTGTTCCTCATTATTTCCTTCTCTTTCTTTTTCTTTGTTCTTCCTTTTATCTTCTCTTCTCTTAGCATCGGCCTCATCTCGAGCCCGAAACTGGTCTTGTATCATCTTATTATAGCTCAGCCATCATGGCTAGCATCATCTCTCTTGCTTCTTCCAGTGTCATTCCTCCAGACATGTTCTGAAAATATAAACATATAACTTGTTTAGTAACATGTCATTATTTTAAAGACACCACTTTATTTGTCCCGTATGATAGTCAATCACCTATAATTACTAGATCATAACCTATCTTAGTTCAGATCATTACTTAGACCACTACATATCATTACCTAATGTTTGAGATCAAGACCTCACGGACACTTGAATCTCAAACTACTGCTCTGATACCATCTCGTGTGACACCCTTGCCACAACAACCACCATTAACAAGACACCCAGGATTAATCACCAATACATCAATTACATAATGATCTGATTACTTAATTAAAGTGCGGAAGCAATTAAAGTACAAAATAAAGTATTACAACAGTTTCAAAACACTCTACAGTGCTACAAAGGTTACATGTCTATATCTAAAAACTTCCATTACATTACATTGTCCCAAATTTATTACAACATTAATCTCAACAATAAATTACCAAATAAGCAACTGAGTCTTCAATTCACTTCAAACAACAACCTAGCTAGATGGTCCCGCAGCTGATTTTCCTTTTCCTGTAAAAATTTCAACAACTAAAACGTAAGCGAATGCTTAGTGAATACATAGATTGCGCACATTATAAATTTTTATGAAGCCCAAGGATAACACAGATGACCAACATCGGATATCCTCTTCGTACACAAAGTACGGACCAGAGCCGCAGCCCCTTCGAGCTCACAGCTCGGCATTTAAACATACCATCTGAGACAAACGTACGATCGGGGATGACATACTGCCTACCGGGCCTAGGAGGGATCAGCTCCAGGTCATATAGCACAGTAACATCAGAGTAATCGATGCGACCCACCGGTCCATCACTAGATGCACAACAATCGAACGAACATGCAACAAGTAAGAATGTGCATCTAAATCTACGCAAGTTAGTAGAATTCCAACCAAACAAATGAAACAACACGTCTCAGCAGGCAAAGCTAACATAAAACAGATATAACCATGCGAAATCTACTGTACTCACAGTGGGTGCGTAAATAAACTTTAATCAATCTTATTTCTCTTCGGGCTTTCAACCGGATCCACAAAGTACCCCACTGTGGGTTAAACAACACCACAAGGGACCTGTACGTCAGTTGTAACAACATATCGTGTCAATATCTTGTTTAATTCCATAAAACCAAATTTTTATAAGTTTTGCAAAAATTTCGACCCTAATTCGGATCCATGTCCGAATTCGGATCTCACCCGAATTCGGACCCCAATTCGGTCCACACATATATATATAAGTCCAAATTCGGATCCTTTGTAAATTCGGACCATATCCGAATTCGTACCATACTTGTCCTAAATTCGGACCATAGCCATTTCGGTCCCTCATCGAATTCGGACCACCATCCGAATTCGGTTTCCCCAACACTTAGAAATTATTTCTGTTTTTATAAATCAACACTTCGGACCATATCCGAATTCGGTCCCCAACCGAATTCGGACCCCATCCGAATTCATACACATAGAAAAATATTTTACTAATTTGAACATCAACATTTCGGATCCTGTCCGAATTCGGTCCGGATCCGAGTTCCTGCCAGATCCGAATTCGGACATCCGAGTTCATATTGGTGCAGTCTTGATATCTTCCAGATTTAATCCAAGTCATTTCTGATACTAATTCATTACGTGAAATAACTTATACCAACTAAAATACATCTATTTTCAACACTTTAACACCAAATATTAACATCTTTATGTATCAAACCACATCCTTTTTAACCCTTTTTCATCATTTTCGAACACACACACACTAAAACACATACTAATTTCTAAAAATCATACTTTCGGGTTGAATCAAGACCTGAAACTTTGTACATAGCATCTTATACACTCGATTTACATGAATCCATGATAACATAACACATGCATTGACATTTGAAATCAAAATCAGTGATTCAAAGTTCATCCAAAACCAAACCAAATGTTCAATAATCCGAAATATAGAAGATTTTTACCTCAAATCTTCAATTGCAGTGTTTATAGATCCTTCTTTGTGACTTGAATCCAAACTTTTAGCTTCAAATTCCAATTTTTTTGATGATCTTCTATGGTTTAGAGAGAGAGAGCCGAGAGAGATGAGATTTTTAGAGAGAGAGAGCAATATTTCAAATGAAAGATT
The DNA here is from genome assembly GCA_020465985.1 of Centrapalus pauciflorus. Lineage (NCBI taxonomy): Eukaryota > Viridiplantae > Streptophyta > Magnoliopsida > Asterales > Asteraceae > Centrapalus > Centrapalus pauciflorus. The sequence goes on along the minus strand of JAANYP010003578.1, from coordinate 4,732 downwards.
ATAAGTCTTTTATTCTCCTCTTTCATCTATTGGCACATTTCACCCCTTCACTTATCCGGTTCCATAAAATACTGATTTTTATAAAATAAAGGATTCCATCTTTATTTTATTTTCCTTAACAATTATTAATAATTTATTCACTTAAATAACTTTAAATTTTCTCAATTTCTAATTGAAGCAACAAACTTTATAATTAATCCAAAACTCCGTACCAACTTTCATAATTCAACTTAAATTACAAATTTAAACTTAATAAACTTCAAATATAATAATTTAAATCCGAGGATGTTACACAGGAGCGCAATCACAATACCCTGAGCGCGGCCGCGATGGGTCCTGTGGCGGTGTGTGGTCGAGCATGACCGATATTGATGAATGCGGACTAAGATGGTCAGCGCGGCCGCGATTGGTTGAGCACGATCCTCGATCAGTTATTATGGGCCATAATTAGGTTTCGGGCTTTAGGGCCCATTTTGGGGTTACTTTTGGGGTCCGATTCAGTTTAGGATCAGTATATGAGTCTGTTGTGTGTGTTTTTTGAGTTGTATTGATATTTTAGGGAATTCGTATGTCTACAGGGACGAGCAGACAGCGAGTCGGGCCAAAACTGGGATCACATGGTTCAATGAGTCGATCAGATAGACAGGTTAGTACTCGAGTTCTTTTCAAACGTGCGATTCTTTTACGAGTCTTAGTTGTGTAGATATTGTTATTATATGTGTTGTGTATGAGATAGGTACGGGAACATCGGGTATGATTCTATTCTTATTATAAGTGTTTCATGTGCATGAGATGAGATCCTTTCTAGGGTGTCCGTGACGAGTTCCATACGGACTGTTACTCGCGATGGGTGATCGCGTGAACTGACTGTCCCTAACTAGTCATTCGAGCGTATGTATACGATAGTGTTTATTATCCAGGTCGCTCATGAGCTTCAATGATTTGCTAACCACTGTTGTGTGTAGTCTGTTAGCCGGGGAAGTGTCCCCATAGGGATTGGTGATACAGTGTTCTGGATCTCATGCTCCTTCATAATCATATCTGAGATATTGTTGGTACACCCTGTGTGACGATAGCAGTCTAATCGATCTGCATTATGGTTTAGGTAATATTCTGAGTATTAACCAAGTATTTTGATATATATGTTTAATATGTGTTTGTCTGTTATTGATTGTGTGTTTGAACTTGATGTAACATATTACAAGAAGTTCAAACATAAAGGTCAAAGATTAACTCAAGCATAAGTTAAAACATAAGTTTCAAACACTTAGTTATATATGTCAAAGGCTAGATTCGAATTGCATAAAAGGATACATTCGAATCTGTGATAGATTCGAATGAGTCCTTAGATTCGAATAGGCTAGATTCGAATCTGTCAGATGGACAGATTCGAATGGGCCTTAGGCCAGATTCGAGGTTGGCCCACAACAGACTCGAATCAGGGCCTATAATTAGGGATAGACTCGAATGATTAAGTGACTTTTAGCAGAATTCGTGAGGAATTGAGCAAGAGGCGATCTCGAGTTTATCAGCTAGGTGAGTCCCGTTTATGAGAGAATTAGTACGTAGGATCGTTCGTGTGTCGTTCGTTCAGCGACTAATAGTCTCCGTGTTTCCGTTGGTTGAGAGTTGTCCGTCTGACCGTCAACGAGGATTCCGCACTCGTTAACGGATCCGCGTCTAGATAGATCTTGCAGTGATAGACCTTACAAGTGGTATCAGAGCCAGCGGAGTGTTCTTGGTGTTCTTCGTGTTCATCAGATACATTCTAGGTTTCTTGACGCTAGTTGGACGGTTTTCCTCTCAAAAACGTGTTTTTGAGCTTAGCAAATTCATCTTCGGGAAACACTTTATCGTTTTTCACGTTTTTGGTCGAAATCATTATTTTTCATTTGAAAAATAGTGATTCAATCTATAAAACGTCAAAAAATCAAAGTGTTAGCCGTTTTTCGAGTTTGCGGCGCTCGAATCTATAGGGGTAATTAGGGTTTTACTTTATTTTCGAGTCTAACCAAAATACGCTCCTTACGAGTCAATTTCAGAGTGTTTCGAATCCACTTTGTTTCGAATCTGTTGCTTCATTCGAATAGGATCTCGAGTCTAGTTTAGTGTCGAGTTTATTTCGAATCTAGTATTATTTCGAATCTAGTGTTTCGAATCTGCTGTCATTCGACTCCACTGTGCCTTCGATTCTAAGGGTCTTCGAATCTATAGAGTCCTTCGAATCTGATATAACTTCGAATCTAAGGAGTTCCTCGAATCTGACATTATTTTGAATCTACTTGACTTTTAAGACTTAATCGAATTTAATATCAAAAGATTTAATATTAATTAGTTTCGAATCTATCTAGATTCGAATAAGTTAATCTAAATCTGTTTCAAATTAAATTAATTAAGTTCAAATTCAAATTCTTTCAGAAAACATGTCAAACCTTCAGAAATTCCTTGAGATGGATCACGAAGTTGGGAAGGCAAATGCACCGCCAAAGCTGATGAAAGTTGATGATTATTACTGGTGGAAGGACAGATTTACGGATTTTGTACGATTCAACGATATGCGCATGTGGGTGTGCATAGATGAAGGGTACATTCCACCAGTATCTGAGGTAGAAGGCCGTCAAAAGGTTCTGTCATACCAGATGATGAAAGAGGATGACAAGAAACTATTTGAAGCTGAAAACAAGGCTTTCTCCATTATCCTTATGGCATTACCTCAAGATATCTTGCATACATTTCGGACTCAAAGGACGTCGAAAGAACTTTGGGAATCTCTCCAGAAAAGGTGTGAGGGTAATCCACGGGTACGTAGAAAGCGTACAGAGCTGTTGACCCAACAGTTTGCGATTTTCAAGGCTCTTAAGGATGAACAGTTAGATGATATTATCACAAGGTTCTATCATCTGATAACAGAGCTTGAAAGTCATGGCATTGAGTACTCGGACAGTGACAAGAACAACAAGCTTCTTGATGCCCTACCAGCCAAATGGGCTATGTACGTGGCAATGATTAAGCTTAATGAAGACAAATACTATGCTCAATCGCTGGATGACATCGTGGGAACGTTGAGGGCATATCACTTCGAGATGATAAAGGCTGAGACTGATTACGAGCAAGTCCAAAATCCGACGATGTATTTTGGAAAGACATCTAAATCATCAGTGACAGCTGATCAGAAGAGTGCTACAGCGTTTTTCACCGGAGAAACGTCATCGCCACCAGAGTCCGAAGACTCACTGAATCGCGCGTTCTTAGGGTTAGGAAGATCGGAAGAACCGCAACCTCAAGTCCAACAGGCATCGACCAGTCAGAGCTATTCGAAGATGCCCATGAGCGCAAAGTCCGCAGAAGAACATTTAAATCTGCTTGCTTCCTTTGTGGCAGCTTATGGAAATTGTGTTCAAGGGAAGATCAATGATCCGGCTCTTTGGGATGAAGATTACGATCAGGTCGACCCTGATGACTTAGAGGAAATGGATCTTAAGTGGCAACTGGCCATGGTGACCCAGAGGGTTAAAAGATTCATTAAGAGAACTGGGAGGAATCTGCAAATGAACAACAAAGGGATAGGATTTGATAAGTCTAAGGTCAAATGCTACAACTGTCAGGGATTGGGACATTTCGCCAGGGAGTGTCAAAGACCGAAGGTAGAATCATACCAAGGACAGAATCAGCATCAAGGACAGTACCAAAATCAGTCCCAACAGAGATACCTTCCGAGTTCAAATTCTGGTCAAGCCAATCTAGCGGGTCTAATATCCAATGTCACTTCTGACAGACAGCTAGATGGTACCTATGACTGGAGTTCACATCCTGAGTCCAATGCTAGAGCATTCATGGCTGAAGTTACTGAAACTGGTTGTGAAGAAGATGAGCAGACCACACGGGACAGCAGTCCGATGTGGGTAGAGAAAGCGAATGATCAGACCGTGCTGGACTTTGCTGCTCAGATGGCCAACGTGGAATCTGATAACTCTAAGGTTAGTCTTTCTTATTCTCTATTTCGTGAATTATGTGCTTTATGTGTTAGCTCTAACGATAGGTTAAATCTAGTCTTAGACTCACATAAGACCATAGCTGCTCAAGATGAAAATTTAAAAATTGAAAATGCTAGCCTAAATGATATAAAGCAAGATTTAAAAGAAAAGCTTAAGGCTGATGCTCAAGATGTAATAGTTCTAAAAGACAAACTGAGTGAGCAGTGTGTTAGGATAGAGCTTATGTATGAGCACGTAGAGGCCTTGACCAAAAGTCTGAAAGATAAGGACATAGAGCTAGCCGAGACCAAGGTTAAGGTAGCAGAGGCAAATAGCAAGCTGGAAAAGTTTAGGAATTCGAGCCTAAACCTAGGAAAAGTCTTAGATGCCCAAAGACAGTCTAAGAAGCCTGTAGGTCTAGGTTTTCACGAAATTCCTCCACCATTCAATGCGAACTATGTGCCTCAGCCTCAGGAGAAAACTGACAACTCAGTAGACTTAGAGGACCTACCTGAACCGACACCTGAGCCTACAGTTGAAAATACACCTAAGGTGACTGACTCTACTGTCAAGGTCAAGAAAGTGAAATTTGTGTCTTCCTCCAGTGAAACACCTGCAGGAAAACAGAAAAATTCATGGGCTGACCAGGTCGAAGAGACAGACACTGTAGATGTACCAAAGGAAGTAGACACTAGTGAGACACCTAGATCTAAGGGACCAACCAAAAAGTCCATGGATAAGATGTCTTGCTTTAGATG